>NIVC01003881.1:0-25790 GCA_002269645.1 Macrostomum lignano
TCTCTGACGCTCTTTTCCACCGCCTGTCAGGAACTCGGCTTATTGTTTTGACAATAGTTTGTATTTCTCTCTCAGTTTGCGCTTGCAAATCTCAAGCATTCTATAAGCAAATTATCAGGAATCAGCAAAAAAGCAACTAGAAGCAAACATGGCTTCCGACGGACCTCTGGCCTGCTGTAGAGTTCTTTGCTGCGTGTTTATTGTGTTCGTTAACATTATCAGCATTGTGAGTGGCCTGAGGGGGTTGATCTAAATGTAATTGTAAATTATGAGCCTCACAGACTGATGACATGTTAGTTCTGTTGATTTAGAAATTGAGCTGATAGGCATTAGAGTGGGTGTCAGAATTAGTGCCGCGCCAATGAGTGTCAGGATCAGCGCCAGTGAGGGTGTCAGGATCAGCGCCAGTGAGGGTGTCAGGATCAGCGCCAGTGAGGGCGTCAGGATCGGCGCCAATGAGGGTGTCAGGGTCAGCGCCACTCCGAATCTTCCCTGTAGATATTCGGAGTGCTGTTCAGCATCCTAGGCATCCTGCTGCTGGTGGGTCATCCCTGATCCAGTCGATGTCCTCAACGGCTGCTTCCGACGGTGGCAACCAGACAGTCTCGATGTTCGGCAGCCACGTCAACGTTAGCAACTATTATTCGAGTCTGTCTGTCCTGTCCGGCTCCATGGCTGGCGTTCTCATCGGGCTGGGGATCGTCATCGTTATTGTGAGCTGCATCGGCTGCTTCGGAGCCTGCATCGGCGTCCCGCCTGCCTCATCATTGTAAGAGCCTGCGGATGTGTGCCATTATTTGGGATGTTTGAAGCAGACCTGAAATTGATTGAAGTTTGCGCTTTTCTCTACGTGTAGACAAACTTATTCATCCAAAACAAGAAGTAGCTTGAAGAAAATTCTTCTTTATCTTCAAGTCTTTCTGGATTGCGGAACCGGAACCGGAAGTAGCTCTTAGTCTAGATGGATTGCCGGAAGCGGGAACCGGAAGTAGCTCTTAGCCTGGCTTGATTGCCAGAAGTGGGAACCGGAAGTAGCTGTTAGTCTGGCTGGACCCAAACCACTCCAGTTCAACCCCCACCTAAACCACTCCAGTTCAACCCCTACCCCACACCATCCAGTTCAACCCCACCTAAACCACTCCAGTTAACCCCCACCCAAACAATCCAGTTCAACCCCCACCCAAACCCACCAGTTCAGCCCCCCCAAACCACTCCAGTTCAACCCAACCCAACCACTCCAGTTAACCCCCCCACCACTCCAGTTCAACCCCACCCCAGACACTCCAGTTCAACCCCCCTACCCAAACCGCTCCAGTTCACCCCCACCCAAACCGCTCCAGTTCAAGCAGGGCACCAGAGACTCACTGCAAGTCCAGGTCTCCAATTCAAAGGCGACCGCGGCGATGACGTGGATTCGGCCAGCCTGAGCATGGTGCAGGCCATGTTCGGCTGCTGCGGCCGTTGACAACGGCACGACTTTCACGTTGGCATTCCAACTGGAACCGGAGTTACACATTGAGGACAAGAACAACAGGACTTCACTTTCAGTGGGTGTCGCTACCGTGAAATTGACTACTTAAACTGACCTAAAACCGACCCTGATAAAAACTCTGATCCTCCATACTTGACTTAAGCTGATAACTCAAAAAACTGACAGCTTCAACATAATGACAACTAATCAGACCTGACCTCTGCTAATAAGTGTCTCAAAACTGTTACCAACTCCAACTGACCTATCCTTAAAGTTTCATACAACTACAAATTACCTTCAAAGCTCCGACAGTAATCAAACCACTGAGTTCAACACCAACAAACCGCTTAGTTCTACCACAAAGCTACTCAAGGCCATAGACTTTCATCGTTGGCAAGCCATGGATAACTACAAGGCCAAGACGCAGTGACAAACATAGACTACAAAGGCTGTTCCTATTCGCTACCAACCATAGAAATTTTAAACTACGCTCCCTAAAGCCTGACTGATAACTCCATAGACACAACATGACTACACTAAGGCCATAACTACAAAGCATGACAACATAAAATTGATACAACCAAGACTACAAGGGACTACAACATAACACAAGGCCATAGACAAGCCAAAACTGACAAGGCTATGACTACAAAGACATGACTACAAGGCATAGACTACAGGGGCTACAACATAACTACAAGGCCATAGACTACAAGGCTAGACTAAGCCAAGATGACAAGGCATTGACTACCATAGACTACAAGGCCATAGACTAAGGCTAGACTGCCATAGACTACAAGGCATAGACTACAAGGTAGACAAAGCCATAGACTACAAGGCATAGACTACAAGGCTATAGACTACAACCATAGACTACAAGGCTATAGACTACAAAGCCTAGACTACAAATAGACTACAAGCATAGACTAAGCCAAAGATGACAAATAGACTACAACATAGACTACAAGGCCATAGACTACAGGGACTACAAGGCTATAGACTACAAGGCCATAGACTACAAGCATAGACTACAAGCCAAGATACAATAGACTACAAAGCTAGACTACAAGCCAAGATGACCTAGACTACAAGCATAGACTACAAGGCCATAGACTATAGACTACAAGGCCATAGCTACAAGGCATAGACTACAACATAGACTACAAGCCATAGATCAAGGCAACTGCATAGACTAAAGCCATAGACTACAGGCATAGACTACAAGGCCATAGGCTACAAGCATAGACTACAAGGCATAGACTACAAGGCCATAGACTACAAGAACCAAGGCTATTGACTCATGACTACAAGGCCATAGACTTAGGGACTACAAGGCCATAGACTACAAGGCCATAGACTACAAGGCCATAGGATTTACAAGGCCATACTACAAGGCCATAGACTACAAGGCCATAGACTACAAGGCCATTAGACTACTAAGCCATAGACTACAAGGCCAAAGACTAGTAAGCCATAGACTACTAAGCCATAGACTACAAGGCCATAGACTAACTACTAAGCCATTGACTACTAAGCCATAGACTACTAAGCCAAAGACTAAAAGGCCATAGACTTACAAGCCATAGACTACAAGGCCATAGACTACAAGGCCATAGACTAACTACTAAGCCATTGACTACTAAGCCATGACTACTAAGCCATAGACTACTAAGCCAAAGACTAAAAGGCCATAGACTTCAAAGCCATAGACTACAAGGCCATAGACTCAAGGCCATAGACTTCAAGGCGATAGACTACAAGGCCATAGACTAGAAGGCTATAGGACTACAGGACCAAAGATCTATAAAGTCATAAATGATGAGTCCATAAGCTATAAAAGACAGTAGAACGCATACTGAAGACCCAACCGCACCCCCACAGATTCTGCTCATCATCGGTGCCCTGGTGATCTTCACCGTAAAGCGCCAAGAGCAGCAGGCCAGCCGCAGTGCCCATGCCGAGGTCGAGTACAAGATGGTGCGGCAGAATATTTGAGCTCTTGATTAAGAAGAAATTCGAAACAAACAACTATGCGGTTTGCAGTCTTTGTAATTTTCACAAACGGTGATGGTGCAAAAATTGCTTCCAATCGAGAAGCTGGTCTTAGATCAGGCTATGGCATGCCATTTTACAAATTTTCTACGTTGACACCGACTTATAAGCATGAACTGAACTCAGACTGAGGTTTAGAAGGAATCTCACTTCTTCCTTTTATCGACTGTAAACAAACATTAGACATTTTTATCATCTCACAGCTCATGTGAGCTTAATTTTTATAATCCTTTTAATAATGTTCCTTCTTTCACTTGCATACCGAATGAAAGAATTGATGACTGCCTCGGCGGATTTCCCCACCCACTCCTCTCATCTCCCATTCATTCCTCTCCCTTCATCTCAATTCCCTGCCCTTCCTCTCCTATTGTCTCTCTTCCCTGGTTCTTTCCCTTCCAGTCTTAGATCCTCGTATACAAAATCTCAAGATCCGTAACCAGCTCCACATCCCCAATACTCTGATTCCCCAAAGGGTAGCTACATGTATCAGTCCTTTTCATTTTTTCCCATTAATATTTCTTTCCTGTACAAACACATTTTCGTTTAAACTTTTCAATCACATTTGGTTTAATACTCGGTCACGCGAAAAAGATTCGTTTTATTGCACCAAGCTCTGAAAGCTATTTGTTTTAATCAATACGTTTTGTAGAATTTTTTACTGCGTCGTAGACTAACAATATATGCTTTATATACTACTGTAGTAGCTTAATCATGATTGCAACGAAAACCGATTCTAGTTTTAAAAATTCAGTAGAAATCGTTTGCAGCTCCAGCTCGCACAGCTGACTGTTCGGACATTAACGAGTTCAAGAAAAAAGTTCATTTCGAAAAAAGTTTACTTTTGTACTGGATAAAATTGTTTTTTATAAATTTAATTCATTGAAACCTTATTTCTACTGTATATGCTACTGTCTGTCTGCACTACAGCTAGTACAAGCATCGTTTCTATAGTGTCTATAATTTATCCCGAAAAATACAAAAAGTGCGTATAACCCTCTACTCTACTTTACAAAAACAATAACTGAGTGAATGGAGATTAAAAAATTAACTTATTTCTTTGTTTTACGTATAATAGTTTGACTGCAATAAAAGTATGGAAAGGTATATATGAGCCTAAACACGCACGTGTCCATGCACAGAGTCAAATATTAACCTCGAGGGGTGGGGAGGTTCCTTAAAGCTGCTAAATTTGTGGTAGATTTAAACAAAAACTTAATTTTAAATTTGAAATTTACAAAAAAATACACACTTCTTGCTTCCATGGTTAGTTTTGATCAGATTTAGTGTGCAATTTATGAGAACAGTTTAATCCCCATCAGGGTATGGAGATTAGTAATCCCAGATTATCCCTGGCTAAATATTTCTAGCTTTGAACACGATCTTGTGCAGCGGCGGGGACCTCAGCACGGTGCCCTTGGAGAAGCTCGGATCCTCGGTGAGCTGCCACATTGTCCGGCTGTCCTCGGGGTCCAGGCTGAAGCTGTAGCGCTGCACAAGAGCCACGAAGAACACCAGCAGCTCCATGCGGGCCAGACTCTCGCCAAGGCAGGCCCTCTTGCCCAGGCCGAAGGTGGACAGGTGCGGGCTGGCCGCGAACTGCCCGTCCTCCTTCAGGTGCCGCTCCGGCAGAAACTTCTCTGGCTGCGGGAACACCGCCGGGTCGTGGTGGATGGCGTACGTGTTGAAGGTGCAGATGCTGTCTGGCTGAAGCTTCCAGCCGCCACTGTTGGCCAGAGTGACTTCGTCCACAACTCGGTGGAAAACTCCCATTGGGGCGAGGCTGGCTTTGCGGTTGACTTCTTCGATCACGGCCTTGAAAATGAAGGACATTGTTGAGCGAGGGACATGAGAGGACATCATCTGAAACGAGGACATTGCCTGCTTCGAAGACATCATCTGAGACGAGGACATTACCTGCTTAGAGAACATCATCTGAGACGAGGACATGCCTGCTTCGAAGACATCATTGAGACGAGGACATTACCTGCTTAGAGAACATCATCTGAGACGAGGACATTACCTGCTTAGAGAACATCATCTGAGACGAGGACATTGCCTGCTTCGAAGACATCATCTGAGACGAGGACATTACCTGCTTAGAGACATCATCTGAGACGAGGACATTACCTGCTTAGAGAACATCATCTGAGACGAGGACATTACCTGCTTAGAGAACATCATCTGAGACGAGGACATGCCTGCTTCGAAGACATCATCTGAGACGAGGACATGCCTGCTTAGAGAACATCATCTGAGACGAGGACATTACCTGCTTAGAGAACATCATCTGAGACGAGGACATTGCCTGCTTAGAGAACATCATCTGAGACGAGGACATTACCTGCTTAGAGAACATCATCTGAGACGAGGACATGCCTGCTTGGAGAACATCATCTGAACGAGGACATGCCTGCTATAACATCATCTGAAACGAGGACATGCCTGCTTAGAGAACATGGTGTGGACCTCGGTCGAAGACATCGTCTTTTTGAAGATGGCTTATGAACATTGCCTGTTTGAGGGAATCATCTGACAACCGACATCACCTGCTTTAACAAATCATTTAGGCACAGGTACACAGGCGTACCATTTAACGCATGCTCAAAAGCATCGGTCATCACAACAAAACAGTTCCTGGAAATTAAGTCACCGCAGTCATGCATCAGTCATTAAATCTTGTATTTAGCTAGATAATATGGGAAATGGCCCGCGCCTCTACATCGAGTTACTGGCAATTTTCTCCCAACCTGAGTGTACGGCAGTGCTGCTTTGTCCTGCATAGTGGCCAGCCGGTCGTTTCCAATGGCCTTCACAACCTCTTTGTGCACTTTCTCGCAGACATCCGGGTTGTCAATCATGTAGAGGATCGCCCAGCGAAGCGTGTTGGCCGTGGTGTCGGTGCCAGCAACGAACAGGTCGCTGACGGCCATGGTCAGACGGGTGTTGTTGAACATTTCGGGCTGGTCGCGCTGGTACAACAGGTGCGCCTCGATATAGTCTCTGTGTGGTAACGTTTTTCACAGGGCTGCCTATACATGTACAGGTAAATGTACATGGAAGTATATGTAACAAAAGTACATATACTACAGATACTACAGATATTTCTTGAGAATACTAAGTCAGATAGAGTGCGTTATGGGCCACTATTGCTGAGCATGTGCATGTTTATGTGCCATATTATTGACCCTGCACCTCTTTCAGATGTACCTCATTGTCAGACAAAGTAACAGTACGTCATCGACAGACATGCACCTCAGTATCATCAGAGATTTATGTGCCTCATCCACAGATATGCACATGATCATCAAAAGTATACTACTAAAAATGTATACTGTTAGTGGTCCTTGGTTTTAAATTTACGGGTCTGACGAGAAACTGCACTTCTTATGATCAGGTACATATCTGTACTGTACTGTTCGTGGTCCTTGTGTAAAACTCGTCGTTGGATTAAACAGCGACATTCATCGGTTGAAAAATTCCTCCATAAACTCACCTGGCTCTATCGACGCCCTCCATCTCGGCAATGTGCCTGTCCCGCTGTTCGTTGCAGTAGCTCTGCAGTCTCAAAAAATCGTCAATGGCAGCCTTGGAAGCCGGCGTTTTGAACAGCAGATCGGCAATGAAAGGAAATCTCTCGATCACTGGCATCAGCGTCAGAAACATCGCGTTAGCCGAGTTCGTATCTTCGTTGTGTGTAATCTTGCGGAACACTTCGAGGATTTCTCCGAACTTCTCGTCCTCCGAGGCCAGCCGAGAGCCGAACACCAGCTGGCAGATGATGTTGCTGGTCACCGTGCTCAACAGCACCGAAGTTTCCACCGGCTTCCCAGCCGCTTCGTCGAGCGTCTGCCGCAGGTGCTCCGCCTCAACGGCGATGATTTCCTCGGCGCCGCGTCGGCCGAAGCCGAAGTCGCGCAGCGTCTTCAACGTGAAGCGACGGTACTCGCGCCACACCTCGCCGTCCGAAGCCACAATGCCGCCGATGTCGCCGAACAGACGGCGGTGAGCTTTTGGCTCGGACGTCCCGACAACTGGTCGGCGTTGTCCACCATGGCCTCCTTGAATGCGGAAAACTTGTTGAACACGTAGACGCACTGGGTGCCGAAGTGCACTCGAACGACGGGCTCCGAGCCGAAGTTCTCGTACAGCCAGAGGTACAGCGGCTCGCGGATGTGGCGCATGCTGCCAACCAGAGGGTAGCGACCAACTGACGGAGGCTCCCTGCCGTCCTCCAGCCGCTTCCGGCCGTACCAGTACAGTCCCAGGGCTGCGGCACCGCCGGCTAACACTAGGCTAGTTGAAACTGCCATTCTCTCAGCTGCAGTCTGCTTCAGCAAGGGTGTAAGCTTTGATTTCTGCACTAACTAACTGGTACTATCTAACAGTCGCAGGTGACAGCCAAGGTCTTCTAGCAGGCTTAATGTTGAGTGAGAAAAACGTACCGTACCCCTAGCTTTTGTGTAAGTTGTGAATGTCTGTCCGGTAGCGTAGCTTGTACATGTACAGCCCTGCGATTAATTGCTGCTTGAATAATACCTCTTAGTGTTCTTCTGTCTATGCATGTCTGCCCCAGTCTGACTATACCATACGTGCCTGTAACCTGTCATGGCTGTGTCAGTCGAGGGCAGGGCTGCAAAGTCTTCCTTGCCACCGCGTACACTGCGTGTACGTTTATACGACGTCGGTAGCGTACGCAGAGGAGGGACAGGAGGGGCTGTGGCCTCTCCCCCCAATCGCACCAATAAAAATTGCTCTTCTCCAAGACAGGCACAGGGGCGCGCCCACCAAGAGACAGGGGCGCCCACCAAGAGACAGGGGCGCCCACCAAGAGACAGGGGCGCCCACCAAGAGACAGGGGCGCCCACCAAGAGACAGGGGCGCCCACCAAGACACAGGGGCGCCCACCAAGAGACAGGGGCCAGTGGCGTACCAAATCCAATCGCCTGGGGGGGGGGTTGGGTTGAGTGCGGCGGGTACCAAAAACCATGAGGCAATTGAGTGCCTGCGGCGCCAAAATGAGTGCCTGCTGCGGCGCCAAAATGAGTGCCTGCGGCGCCAAAATGAGTGCCTGCGGCGCCAAAATGAGTGCCTGCGGCGCCAAAAGTGGCAATGGCATAAGGCTGGTCAGCCAGGCCAACCCGCCCCCCCCCAATTGAAATTCCTGGCTACGCCACTGACAGGGGCGCCCCACCAAGAGACACGGGGCCGCCCACCAAGAGACAGCTACATGTAGGGGTTCCCGCCTAGCAGAACAACACTGCAAAAGCTTACTGCACAAAGTGTCGAAAAGATCGCATTGCAGTACATTGCATTGATTTTGACAGCCACGATTACGATGAAAAATTTACAGTGCGATCGATATGAATGGGAATTTTTACTTACTGTCGGTCTGAAATGTTAACTCTGTTGATTTCGGTCCTGCTAGAAAAGCTCATCTCCATACGTCTTTGTACTCGATCGTCGAGCCCGTGGACACTTAGCTTAATATCTTAATTAGATCTTTAGACCTTAGCACCAGAACGGAAATTGGAATAATTGCGAAGGTCAAGTCAAGTCAGCCACGTCATTTTTTATTGCCCGGGGGGTTGCCTGATGGTGCCTGAGGGTTTCTGTTGCTGCAAGGAGGGGTACACATGTAGCTACTTGTTAATTGGATTCAGTCGACATTGATTGTGACTGCCAATTTAGTTTCCTACACGTACATTTATTTCCCTAATAGTCTAGAATTTATTGCACAATCCCACATGGTTTTGAGTAGGGATTCCCACACAACCTAGCCAATCCCGTTACGATGCCGTGCTAGCGGCTATAATGTAGTAGGCAGGTTGCGGACGACGTCGCTTGAATGCCGCACCGCAGTACATTCAGTCAAGGAGGAGACAAATTTAATCCTTTATATCCCACCTCCAGCTCAAACTGACGGTCGTACACACCAGCTATATGGACCTATTATATGTACATGTATGGTCATCTCTTTTCCGATTAGGATTCGCTATTCCTCCCGCGGTTAATTCTTACATGTACATGTGTACACCGAACTTCAGAAAATAATTGCGTTCCTATAAGGTTTCAAGTTACTACTGTCAGTAAATGATACGCAAATATAGTACATATTTCAATTACTGGCGGGATCGGCAAACCGAGGCCGAGGCATTCAAATCGCGAGGCTTTTTTCACTGGGCATGTACCTTTGACTTTAGCAGATGTCCATAATGCTCCCTATACATTGGGAAAGCCTATAGAATCTGAAATTCATCGCGTTCATTCGATCAAATCAATTAGATTTAGATTTGCTTTTCAATCTTCCGAGCCGCGGCCGGGATCAAGAGGGAATCATGCAGCTTATAATAGTAATAGCTTATACAATAGTGCCGTAATATATTCACATACAAGTAGCTACGATACCCACTAGAATACGCATATATGTACAGAGCAGGCGCGTTGCTAATCTTAATTAATAATCTAACCGCAAACCGCAAACCGCAAATGTAACCGCACAATCATGTACATGAGCCCTACCCCAGCTTAAACCCTAACGTCAATTTAAAGGGCCGGTATTCTCTTTTCAACAAAAATGAACGGCCTAATCTATTGTGAGAGTCATTAAAATTTTGCGGACATAATTCCAAAAATTTGAATAAGAAGAAGTGCATTTTTAATAAATTTTATTGCGCTTTATTAACAGCCGCAGAAGAGTGCAACTGAATGTTCTATTTAAAGAAAATAGCTATTATTATATTCAGTTTCTTACAAACTGTCAGAATCTGTCACAATCTGTCAAAATTGGTATCATTATTGTGTAATCTCGTTGTGAAACCACAGTTCTGTAAGCGGAAAGGATTCCTATCTCACATTAGGCCTAGTATCTGTTTGGTACACATCAATATCTATTAGAATCGAATGCCAAGAGGTAAATTGAATTTGTAAACTGTTGTATAAAATCGTGTCCATTTTTTGTGTAAATTTACCACTTAATTAATAAAATAATTCTTACTTTTTCGAGAAGTGTACTTTTTCACCTGGCACATTTGTCTTGGAACTTTGGCTTACTCTGCTTAGGCCTATCATTACCAAATTTTCTGTGTATTAAAGGACTATAGTTTAGGCCTAATATTTAATATGTATAGGTGGCATAGGCCTAACATGAGTTATTGTAATTGTTAAATACTTCACTAATCAATTTCACTAGTTTCTTAAAGGTATAGTACAAATCATCAAATGCAATAGGTACCAAAATTCTAGCTAGGTACTAATAAATAGGCACTAGAATGCATTCTTACCTAGGCCTAATCTAATTACTAATATAATTAAACACAATTTTATCAATCTAAATATCTAGGCTAGAGTCTAGACTAAATTATAAAATTTCATTTATTTACTAATACAAGTCAAAATTGTCAAAAAGTACAATATTTGAATGAATTCTCAATCTCAAAACCCATGAATTGTTGTTACCAAATCAAAAGATTTGCTATTTGATCTACAAATTTCTAGATTTGTGATAGACACTTTTTATTAGGCCTATTATTAAAATTTATTTTTTATACATAGTTTTAAATTCTTTTAGCAATGAATCTTATTAAAGAATGATAATAATATATTTTACAAGGCCAACTCCTCCATTGGAGGAGAAAGGGGATAGAACTCCCATTGCCAAAATTCCATTCCCTGAAATCTATCCCATGACCCAAATTCTATCTTCCAAATCCTCTCCAAATCCTTTCTAAAACCTCTCAAATACTATTTCTTTACTGCCATTGTTTAGACTAAGACTCTCTAATGTTTCCTCTCTCCTCTTTGCAGTCTTTGGTCTCTTATCTTTAATCTCTCCTTTCTTCTCTTTGCTCTCATCTCTTATCTATTAGGCCTATCTATTATCCTTTCTTCTCTTTGCTCTCGTCTCTTATCTATTATCTCTAATCTCTCCTTTCTGTGTTCTTATATTTATATCTATTCTCCTTTCTCCTCACTACTTTCTCTTCTCTACTCTTTCATCTCTTCTCTTTTCCCTCATCTTCTACTCTCTTATTTCCTCTCTCGTCTGGTCTCTACTCCCTCTATCTCCTCTCTACTCTCTCCTTTCTTATCTCCTCTCTTTTTTTCTCTCTCTCTCTCACTGTCTCTCTCTCTCTTTCTCTCTCTCTCTCTCTCTCTCTCTCTCTCTCTCTCTCTCTCTCTCTCTCTCTCTCTCTCTCTCTCTCTCTCTTTCATTTTCTCTTTCTTCTCTCCTTTTTTCTTCTCTCTTTTCTCTCATCTCTCCTCTCTCTCTTCTCTTTCTTCTCTCGTGTCTGTACTTTCTTATATTTGCTCTCCTCTTTTTTTCCTCTCCTCTCTTTTCTTCTCTTTACTCTCTCTTCTCTCTCCCTCTTCATTCCTGCCTCACCCCTTCTCTCTCCCCTCAGTCATCTCTAATCTCTCCTCTCTCATATCTACTCACTTTTATATTATCTCTCTTCTCTTCTCCTTTCTTTCTTTTCTCTACTCTCTTTTTTTACTGACTAAAGGTGCCAATAATAAAACCAATTGAAATTTGTCACTCACCTTCATTACTCTGAAATTACTTAAATGATAGCTGGCTTGAATGTGTGTATGCAACCCCCCCTGATCTCTTGGTCTCTGACTTTAACTTATTGCAAAAATGACTACAATCTTAGCAGAAAGTTTAAAGTATGGAAATTGTTTTTAGAATGCTGTGTTTTTTGCGTTCATATTAAAAGCAAACAACTTATATCCCTGAACTTAGCATTGCAAGATCTTTCCAACAATATAAATCTCTCCTCTCAAAGTTTATAACTCAAGGAACAGTTAGCATTTGAAATTTTCCAGTTTCCCAATTGCTTGCTACATAGAGGCTTGCAAGTTTATTCATTGAATTTCACTGTCCAGCAAATACATAGGGCTGCATATTAAAAGATGCCAATAATAAAACCAATTGAATCTTGACACAGTTTTATCTTTTTACACTATACAGCTGCTATGTACACTCAACCCAAGCCCAACCCCCTCTTTTAGAGGAATCAATAAATTTAATTGCGCCTCCAACATGCAAGGGTTTATTTGTATTGAATGCACAACACATGTCACCCACCCCTCCTATACACAGCAACTTGCAAGAGGAGGTTGGGGTGGTTATTTTTACAAACATGCCACCACCTTTCTACTAAAGAGGCAAACTGGCCAAAGAGGTTAAGAAAACAGTTTTCTGCTTTTTTTCATAGACTTAATTTTGAAAATTTCAACATTAAAATAGCCTATTTGTTGCATAGGAAAATTTTGCATTGATATATAAACATATATATGTTTCGCATTTGAGTTGGCAGCCATCTAGGAAGAGATACGCATTTAACCTGGCTAGTCAATCAATCGATTGGCCTACTCAGCTTTAGATATAAGATATAAAATAAGTTTATTTTATGAATATTATAAAAAAAATTATAAAAACAAATTAAAAACTTATTTAGCCTTTTTTGATAATAGGGCTATACTCTTATATATATTACATGGAATGCCAGAAAAAATTACCTCCCTAGATCATAAATTTAAGTTTATACCAAGAATCAACTTTACTCGTGATATATACACTGGAAATTATTAAAGGTATTGCCACAATATAGAACCTTTTTGCATTGCAACAATACAGGACCTTTTTGTATTATGACATTTTGTTCCTTTGTATGCCAACAGCTATGCCATATATTGGCTCTATGGCGCAATTTTCTGGCAGATTGTTCTTTATGTTGGATACTTCATACCAATCATTTTTTCAAATCTATTGTATGCTGGAATTTTCTAGTGTATATATAAGATTTGGAAGTAAGGGTAATAAAGTCCTGTAGATTCTAGATATCCAAATAATTAATTAGATTTTATTAGATTTGCCTATTATTTTTGCTACTAGAAGCATACTTTTTTATAGATACCTATCTATTAAGCCTTATTATAGCCAAAAGATATTTCTATAGATAGTAATTTAGAGCAATTCAATAATTAGTTAACATATTACTAGCTTGTATATTAAGGCCTAAGCGTTTGCAGTAAAGAAAGGAGATTCTTGCTTTTGTTTGATTCACTTTTAACATTTTATATCTCGAATTTGGATATTAGATACCAAATAAATACCTTTATCCAAGCTAAATGCCATTTCAGTCTATTCATAGTTTCATGTTTTTGTAAAATATTTTTTTTATTATATTTTTGTAGGTCAAAGAGGCCTAGCAGTTTTTTAATCAAGGACAAGACAACATCAAAGTTGCTTAGGTAGTAGAGCTGACTGATGATGTGAAATCTTTGTTAAGCTTGTGACAGTACTGGATATTCCATGCAATCTTGCACACCAATTGCCCCTAACCTTGCAATGCAATCCAGGCCGCGGTCCGCAGCACAAGGGCGCCAGGCGTCAGTTTACAGATGAGGACACGCTGGCCCGCGAGGTCCAGGAGCTCAATGTTAGAGAGGGCGGCGGTGGTCGAAGCAAGAAAAAGGAAGAAAGCGACGAGAGCGACTCGTCTGAGGATGAGGCCGAGGATGCTGGAGCCGCTGGGGGCAGCGGAGACGAGGATGGAGAGAAGACTAAGGTGAGAAAAGGAAATCATTTTCTAGCCATTGGAACTCCGTTTTTTAGAAGCCTTTTTCAAACTTCTCAGTAGTTATTGATCCCAGAATTTTCCTTTGATCCCCGATGGAATCCCGACCTATTTAATCTCTATCAGGAATCCCCATCTGATCCCATTGAGAACCCTTATCTTATCCCATTAAGAATCCCTATCTAATCCCATTTTAGAATCCCTATCTGATCCCATTGAGAATCCCTATCTGATCCCATAAGAATCCCTATCTGATCCCATTGAGGATCCCATCTGATCCCATTGAGAATCCCCTTCTGATCCCATTGAGAGTCCCTATCTTATCCCAATAAGAATCCCTATCTGATCCCATTGAGGATCCCATCTGATCCCATTGGGAATCCCTATCTGATCCCATTGAGAATCCCCTTCTGATCCCATTGAGAGTCCCTATCTGATCCCAATAAGAATCCCTATCTGATCCCATTGAGGATCCCATCTGATCCCATTAAGAATCCCATCTGATCCCATTGAGAATCCCATCTGATCCCATTGAGAATCCCATTAAGAATCCCATCTGATCCCATTGAGAATTCCTATCTGATCCCAATAAGCATCTGTATCTGATCCCATTGAGGATCCCATTTGATCCCATTGGGAATCCCCATCTGATATCATTGAGAATCCCTATCTAATCCCATTGAGAATTCCTTTCTGATCCCATTGAAAATCCCATCTGATCCCATTGGAAATCTCATCTGATCCCATTGGGAATCCCATCTGATCCCATTGGGAATCCCATCTGATCCCTTTGGGAATCCCATCTAATCCCATT
Organism: Macrostomum lignano; assembly: GCA_002269645.1. NCBI lineage: Eukaryota > Metazoa > Platyhelminthes > Macrostomidae > Macrostomum > Macrostomum lignano. Next base: position 14,921 of record NIVC01003881.1, read on the forward strand.
AGGAATCCCATCTGATCCCATTGGGAATCCCATCTGATCCCATTGGGAATCCCATCTGATCCCATTGGGAATCCCATCCGACCCCACAAACTGCCGCAGGCGCACGGCGTGGAGAACCTGATCCAGTCGGAGAACCCGAACCGGCAGCCGGCCGCTACCAAGTCGGTGAAGAAGCTCGGAGCGGACGCCCCGGCCCCCGAGCTGTCCCGCCGCGAACGGGAGGAGCTGCAGCGGCAGCGAGATCGCGAGGCCTACGAGAGGCTGCACGCCCAGCACAAGACTGCCGAGGCTCAGGTTGTTGCTCCTGTTGTGTGTTTTTATTTGCGCAGCTGGCATTTGGAAATAGTCGAGTAGTTTCCATGATAATTTAAATTGAAAATTGAACCTCTGCTCGAGCTGAATTTCGAATAGCATCTTCGATTTCTCAGATTTTCCGACCTTTTCTAATCAATCTAATCTAGCCCTAAGCTATTTGTACTCGCTAGGCTCCCTAAGTGCCTAGTCGCCTAATTTGGTGCCTAAGCTAATCACCTAATCTGATCCGTACCTAGCTCGTGCTGTGATCCTTTTTTCGCATTTGATCTCTAATTATCTAGTACTGTAATATGCTTAGTCACCTGTGTGATTCCTAATCACAATATGATCTCTAATCATCTAGTACGCTTGTACTCATAATATCCTTAATCACCTGCGTGATTCCTAACACCTAATATGATCTCTAAACACCTAAAAAATACGATCCCTAATCATCTAATATGATCATTAATCACCTAATATGATCCCTAATCACCTAATACGATCCCTAATCACCTAATATGATCCCTAATCATCTAGTACGATCCCTAATCACCTAATATGATCCTTAATCACCTAATATGATCCCTAATCATCTAATAAGATCCTTAATCACCTAATATGATCCTTAATCACCTAATATGATCCCTAATCATCTAATAAAATCCTTAATCATCTAATGTGATCATTAATCACCTAATATGATCCCTAATCACCTAATATGATCCTAATCATCTAATACGATCCCTAATCACCTAGTATGATCCCTAATCACCTAATATGATCCCTAATCACCTAATATGATCCTTAATCACCTAATATGATCCCTAATCATCTAGTACGATCCCTAATCACCTAATATGATCCATAATCATCTAGTATGATCCCTAATCACCTAATATGATCCATAATCATCTGGTATGATTCCTAATCATCTGGTGTGATCCCTAATAACCTAATATGATTCCTAATCATCTGGTGTGATCCCTAATAACCTAATATGACTCCTAATCACCTAATAAAATCTCTAATCACGTAATATGATCCGCAATTGCCTATTCGAATCTAGCAGATATTTGCTAATCTAATGCGGTCCCTCACAACCCTGCAGGCGGACCTCGCCCGCCTGGCTATTGTGCGCGCCCAACGCGAGGAGGCGGCCAAAAAGCGCGAAGCGGAGCGCCAGGCCAAGGAGGTTGAGGCGCAGCGCCGGCGCGAGGAAGTGGAGCGCGGCACGGCCAGCAGGCCGGCCGCCGTAGGCCGGGGCGGACGGAGCCGGGCAAAGAAGGAGCGCGAGAAGGAGAAGAAGCAGCAGGCTGCCGCGGGTGGCAGCGCGAACTCTTGAATCAGAATTATTTTGCTGTGCGTGTTCGGGCTCGCTTGTCTTTTAATATTGTTATTAGTATATAAATAAGTATTAGTTTATTTAAAAAATCGCGAGGTTTGAAAGTGTGAACCTTCGCATCCTGAGGTGTGAAAGTGTGAACCTTTGCATCCTGAGGTGTGAAAGTGTGAATCTTTGCATTCTGAGGTGTGAAAGTGTGAAACTTTGCATCCTGAGCTGTGAAAGTGTGAATCTTTGCATCCTGAGGTGTGAAAGTGTGAACCTTTGCATCCTGAGGTGTGAAAGTGTGAATCTTTGCATTCTGAGGTGTGAAAGTGTGAAACTTTGCATCCTGAGCTGTGAAAGTGTGAATCTTTGCATCCTGAGGTGTGAAAGTGTGAATCTTTGCATCCTGAGGTGTGAAAGTGTGAAGCTTCGCATCCTGAGGTGTGAAAGTGTGATCCTTTGCATCCTGAGGTGTGAAAGTGTGAATCTTTGCATCCTGAGGTGTGAAAGTGTGAATCTTTGCATCCTGAGGTGTGAAAGTGTGAACCTTTGCATCCTGAGGTGTGAAAGTGTGATCATTCGCGTCCTGAGGTGTGAAAGTGTGAACCTTCGCATCCTGAGGTGTGAAAGTGTGATCATTCGCGTCCTGAGGTGTGAAAGTGTGAACCTTCGCATCCTGAGGTGTGAAAGTGTGATCATTCGCGTCCTGAGGTGTGAAAGTGTGATCATTCGCGTCCTGAGGTGTGAAAGTGTGAACCTTCGCATCCTGAGGTGTGAAAGTGTGATCATTCGCGTCCTGAGGTGTGAAAGTGTGAACCTTCGCATCCTGAGGTGTGAAAGTGATCATTCGCGTCCTGAGGTGTGAAAGTGTGAACCTTTGCATCCTGAGGTGTGAAAGTGTGAATCTTTGCATCCTGAGGTGTGAAAGTGTGAGCCTTCGCATCCTGAGGTGTGAAAGTGTGAATCTTTGCATCCTGAGGTGTGAAAGTGTGAGCCTTCACATACCGAGGTGTGAAAGTATGATCCTTCACATCATGAGGAGGTGTGAAAGTGTGATCCATCACACTCTGAAGTGTTATAATATTCAGATCCTGAAATACTAATGTACTTTATCTGTAAGTGTTAAGTCCTAAAGTCCTGAGTTGAGGCGCTAGAGCTGTACCGATAGTTACACCTGAAGTGTCCAATTTCTAGATTTTAAAATATAGTGAACTATTAATCCTCATTTTGTTGAGCATTCGCTAATTATCAATATGTGGTTAATTTTTCCTGGGTACAACTGTTGTAATTGTGGTAATTTCAATGGGTTAAGGCAGAATGTGTGCTAATCCAGCTGAAAAATATTTACATAAATAATTGAACTGAATTAAATTAAAACTAACGACAAAGGCTTGACGAAAATGTTAGAGAATATTTCGTTGTAAAAAATAAATTTGTTGTGTTTAAGTCGCAGCTCGCTACTGCACGAGTGAGTAGCTGTACTGACGTTTGACTTGTGGTCCTGCAATGGCCGTTTATTGTTGACTACAACGTAATTTGTAGACTTTTTAAAGGATTATTAATTTATATTGATGTAGACACGGCCTGGGCCTCTCCAATAATTTTTGCGTACCCTCCCCTATGATCCCTGTGCTTATCACCCACCCCACTACCCGCGCACCAACCCCACCTTTTTATTTATTGTTTAAAATCATTCACGCTTTTGGAAGTTTTATGACCCCTATCTTCTATAGCCTGATACGTAATCCCCCATCATAAATCATTATCATATAAATCATAGATAAATCATAATAATTTCTCGTCCAATCACAGCGCGGCTGGCGGGTGACGTCATCAGGGTTGCTTGACGCGTGATCTCAGGGTTCGGTCTCGAACCGCGGGTCATCGGGTTCCCCTCTGAAGTTCTACAAGTTAATCTCCTAGGACCAAGCTAATTTCCCCTAAACCCTAAACACTGATTGCTCCCAGATCCTCAGGATCATCCTAATAGACATTGTAGCCTAGAATCGCCCACCAACTAAAGATCACCCCTGTGCAAAAGTCCTCGTTTCCAGCACTGACTAGACTCATTGTATGCCTGGCATAGAGTCGGCCATTTCTAGTACAGTCTTGTTAGTGAGTTTTTACCGGATGTACGGGCTTGCACAGGTGACTGGTGGTGGCCACTCCTTTGGCGACTGGCGTGTACCTTTAAACAACCCGGGCCCGCTGCTAGATAATGAGATCTTGGCCACAACGTCAGCTACCACACCACCCAGAAGTGGACAAAGTCTAGGGGGCGAGGCTTGGCTGCTGATTGCTGAAATTTTCACAGGTTTTTCAACAGGTGTTTTCATGCAGCCCTGGTTACGTCAATATATCGTGCAAGATCACGTTCTATACTATATACTAGAGTCTAGACGGCAGTCCTAAGCTGCACTCCAGGAGTCTCTTTCTCTCCAACTCTTACTGCACGGGCTTCGTGTTCTAGTCTCTAAACTAAATAGAAGTCCACAGCTGAGCTATCTTTTATTATGAGCTAAAGGCCCATTCACACCGCCATCAAATGAGGCCGATTTTCGAGTGATCACACAAAATTTCAGTTGATGATTAACGAATCTTTGTCAATCACCTCAGTTTTTCACGCCATCAAATGAGGCCGATTTTCGAGTGATCACACAAAATTTCAGTTGATGATTAACGAATCTTTGTCAATCACCTCAGTTTTTCACGCCATCAACAACTGACTTTTACTAGTGATCAACTGACATATACTGAGGAGAATGACTGGGCTGGGGCTTAGAGGAGGGTGACGCAATTTTTGCAATTAGTTGCGCGAGCAATACTGTGCGCACATATCTCCAGCTGAGCCCCAAATGGTATATATTTTCAGAAGGTTTGAGAAAATACTTTGTGCTTTGAATTCAATACCAGTGTACAGTCTGTATCAGAGTACAAAGGCCAGAGCTCTTATTGATATAACTGGCGCGAGCTAACGAAAAACCTAGCACCTACACTTTTCCGATCGTCCTTTTTCCCATGGTATTTCGATTGTCAGGGTGCCGAAGGTCGTATATAGAGCAGGATTTTCTTGCACTGTGTTTACCAGGGGTTCCTGCGGCAACCAACAGGCGCTGTTTTTTCACGCTTGCTCGTTTCGCTTATGTCAGGGGTCGGCAAACTTTACCCCAAGGGCCAGATAAAGAACCTAGAGCATGGGGTCGGCAAAAATTTTTACCCCAAGGGCCAGATAAAGAACCTATAGCATGGGGTCGGCAAAAATTTTTACCCCAAGGGCCAGATAAAGAACCTAGAGCATGGGGTCGGCAAACTTTTTTACCCCAAGGGCCAGATAAAGAACCTATAGCATGGGGTTGGCAAACTTTTTTACCCAAGGGCCAGATAAAGAACCTAGAGCATGGGGTCGGCAAACTTTTTTACCCCAAGGGCCAGATAGAGAACCTAGCTCGTGATGGAAAATAATAAAATAGTTAATAACCTGAATGGTGAGATGGCCAATCAATTTTAAAACGACAGTCAGACTAGACGGAGAGTTGTTGAAATAGAGTGGCTTGAGTTGAGTTTTGTGTGTTGCGCAACTTGGGGTGCTGTGCTGTGTGAGAGGCAAGCGACCAATGTACAGCGTTTTAGTTGATCAACTGGCCCTCGCGTTATTAACTTTTGTGGCTGAATTTGAAAATATATTCTAAGTTAGCTGAGATTTCAAGTGATCACAGAAAAAGTTAGAAATTCTGTGTGGTTAAACGAGTCGTGTGATTTGGTCTTTCATTTGATTGCAGTGTGAATGAGCCTTAAAATCACGCCGCCTTATTGGGAGGGGTTGATTTATTTATTCAGCTTGGATAATAGTTAGAAGTGACACGCCTGCAGTGAATGTACATTTTGGAGGGCTAGGGAAGTGACTAGAAACACTGTACATTGCTTCGCGCGGACTGATTTAGCCTTATCTTCGCCAGCCGTTTATTACCCCCCCACGCCACTATGCGTTGACGGCTTCACCCCTATCCCCTTCCTGACCGCTGATTGGCTGAAACCCCGCCAGAATAGCTTATCTGCAGCAGCAGCCTATCGTATTGTCCGAGAGCCAGAGGGGCCGTAATCCGCTTTGTTTCGCAACCCTCACTTATTACTTTATTTTTTTACTTTACTATAAATCTGCCAGCGCGGACCTTAAATGCGCGAAGCTAAAGGGGCACTGTATTTTGATTAACCTCTTGCTACACATTTGAACAAAGTGAGAAAGTGAATTGAGTCACCATGTCGGACTATAGCTCTGGCGCAGCTGAAACCACTACTGCAATGGCCACCGTATCTGTGTGTACGTCCACATCAGCAGCTCTGCCGAGCTCCGAGCAGCTGGTCATGGTGCAGGCCGCGGATTACTCGTGCTACTACCAGCAGGCGCCTACGCCCTACGCCTACGCAACTGTAGCGTCAGAGTCTGGAGCTATCTGCAACTATCAGGCGCCACTTCCACCGCCACAGCAGCAGCAGCATCAGTACTATCAGCAGCAAGAGCTGCAGATGCACCCACAGTGCCTGTACTACTACCCGCCTCCGGCAGCTGCAATGTGCGCTCCCGGCCCGGACCCAATGGTGGTCTACGCCAGCCAGGGCATGGCTGCGGCTCCGTTTCCGGGATTCTACCAGCCTCAGCCGACTTCGACTATGCAGTTTACTCATCCCTCGATGCCACCGCCGCAGCCGCTGCCTTCTGGGCCTGCTAATCTGTCCCAGCCCATGCAGCCTCCGCCTCTGATGCAGCAGCAGCCGATGGTTATGCTCTCAACGTCGACGTCTGCACCATCGTCAACCTCTGCCGGAAGCTGCCCCTGCTGCAGCGCTCCTCTGCATCAGGCCTCTTCTCAGCAGCAGCAGCAGCAGCAGCAGCCTGAGCAGCCAGTTGTGCAGCTTCAGCTGCCTCAGCAGCAGCTCCGAGAGCAGAGTCGCAGCAGCAGTTGCGATAGCGCTTACCGAACTGTGTCCACCAGTGACCTGGCTTCTGTTGCTGACATCAACCAGCAACAGCACCTCCACCTCCAGCAGCAGCAGCAGCAAAAGTTGCCCATGCAGCAGCAACCCTGGGCTAGAAGAAACTCTTTCCAGCAGCAGCAGCCTTTGCCAACCCCACAGCAGCAACCGCAGCAGCAGCAACCGCAGCAGCTGCCCTCCCAACAGAAGCGCTGGAAGACTGGCTACCTAAGGAACATCCTGTACAAGACTGAGATGTGCCGGGACGTGGCTCAGCGTGGCGCCTGTCCCCGCGGCGCCACCTGCCAGTTCGCGCACTCCGACTCCGAGCTGCTGAGCCCCAGCCAGCATCCGCTGTACAAGACCGCCTTCTGCTTCGACTACAAGAACCGGGGCCACTGCCAGCGCGGCGACCACTGCTTCCACGCGCACCAGCAGGTCGAACTGCGGCCGGCGCCGCCCGCAGAGGCGCAAACTCCGCCGTCTGCGACTGGCCTGCTGCGGCCTTCGCAACACCTGCATCAGCAGCACCAGCAGCAGCTGTCAAACTCTGGCGCCAGGCGCGAGTCCACGCCGAGGTCCCTGGCTTCCTCAGCGGGTCCCTACAAGGCCCTGGCCGCTCGGCTGCAGCAGCAGCACCAGCTGCTCCAACAGCAGCAGGGCTCCAGCTCGGAGAAGCAGTCCAGCAGCAGCAGTTTGGTGACGTCCACCAAGCACCAGCTGCACTTCAGTGGCGGCGGCGGCGGCAGCCCGCAGCAGTTCGTCACCGCTGAGCGTCGTCTGTCGCTGACTGGCGCTGGCGGAAGTCGGTCGGGCTTTTGATCCGCCAGAAATGAGCTTCAAGTTGCTGGCTTTGTTTTACTTCGTCGGTGCCGATCGCGACTGGCATATAAGCCTCATTCGAGTGTACATACATGCAGCTGCAGCTCTAGGCCGTTAGTGGCATTTTCAATTCCCTGTAACCATGACTTTTACTCTCTGCACCGCGTGCAGTCTCTTAATTTGGTCTTACGCTCTTGGTGTGCTGTCGTGTCAGTCAAAAATATTGCATTTTCTCACCTGTCTGCATTTTGCTGTGCATTAATTTGCACAATATTTATGATCGCTTCGTAGCATGTTACTCGTAGTCCTACTCTTAGTAGCGCAAGATGCTTTTTTGCTGCTAATTCGCACGAATCTGTAGTATACATAGTGCATTGATGATCGAATATTCGACTGAAATAAACTAGTGAACTCTAAATTATCCCAAAGATATTCTAGTTTTTTGCTTTTTTATTTGCGACCTCTAAGCTGAACAGAAACTGATCCACTTTGTTGGATTTTCAAGAACTCCATTTCTAGGAACTGAATTCTATTGGTTTTTGCAAATTCCTGTTCTTTCGAGTTCCAATACTTCGTCCTTTATTTATTCCCAAGAAATCGTTTCTAAGAAAACGTCCTGAATCGTTTCTAAGAAAATGTACTATCGACTTTTTAGAAATCGTCCTGCATCGTTTCTAAGAAATGTACTATCGACTTCTTAGAAATCGTCCTGCATCGTTTCTAAGAAAATGTACTATCGACTTTTTAGAAATCGTCCTGCATCGTTTCTAAGAAATGTACTATCGACTTCTTAGAAATCGTCCTGCATCGTTTCTAAGAAAATGTACTATCGACTTTTAGAAATCGTCCTGCATCGTTTCTAAGAAATGTACTATCGACTTCTTAGAATCGTCCTGCATCGTTCTAAGAAATGTACTATCGACTTCTTAGAAATCGTCCTGCAAGAAAATGTACTATAGACTTCTTAGAAATCGTCCTGCATAATTTCTATGAAGATATCGTGCCTCTTTCTAAGAAATCCTGTATCAATTTCCAGGAACTCTTTGTCTGTGAAGTTATAAGAAATCATCGTACCCCATTGATTTGGTTATTTCAAATCAGTCATGTTTTCCATGGATTTCTCAGAAATCGATATCCAGTCCTTAAAACACTTCACAGTTTACGGGTGAGCATGGGTACCGAAGCGAAACAGTCTTTAGAATTTTGATGCGAGTTATTTAGAAATTTTCATGCAACGTAAAAGTAGAAACAAGTGGAATATTGTATTAATACAATCTGCACTTCAACTATACTCAGCAACACCCTTTGCCCCAGTGAGCATGAGTGTCTTTCAACCAGCGTCTGTCACCTGGCCAGCCATTTTAATATTTAAAAATGCTTGAAGAAAACTATGAAAACCAGCGGAAGCTTCAATCCATCCAATCTTCGCCCTCCGCTCTTCCCAATCCCTCCTCACCCAGCCCAACTCTGCGTCGCGTGGCGCAAGTTGCGTCACTCAAAAGTCAAAACTGAGCTGGAATTCACTGCGCACTCTCAAAGGTGGCGACTTTTTAATGTTGTTGAGTACATTTACAAGTAGAGGCGTATGAGAACAATGTACAATCCTACACGACAGGCAAATAGTGCATAAAGCTCGTATAAATTATGAAACTACGGCCCGAATCCATGCTATGCATGCAATAATGAATTAATGATGGCCCTTGCTTATGTTAGTCTTTTAGAATGTACTTTCTTTAGTCTGTCTGTGACCAAAAGTTTGTCCGATTCACGAGAGACAGATTAATGCCGGCACTACTGCGGCTTCACCTTGTTCGAGTCGTCACTTGCGCGGTGAATTATGATGGCTCCAGCAATGAGCAGGGCCTGCGGGATTGGGTTCAGTATTCGGGTTAGTAAATATGGGATCTGGATTGTAAATATGGGATCTGGATTGTAAATATGGGATCTGGATTGTAAATATGAGATTTGGATTGTAGATATGGGATCTGGATTGTAGATATGGGATCTGGATTGTAAATATGGGATCTGGATTGTAAATATGAGATTTGGATTGTAGATATGGGATCTGGATTGTAGATATGGGATCTGGATTGTAAATATGGGGTCTGGATTGTAAATATGAGATTTGGATTGTAGATATGGATCTGGATTGTAAATATGGGATCTGGATTGTAAATATGGGATCTGGATTGTAAATATGAGATTTGGATTGTAGATATGGGATCTGGATTGTAAATATGGGATCTGGATTGTAAATATGGGATCTGGATTGTAAATATGAGATCTGGATTGTAAATATGGGATCTGGATTGTAAATATGGGATCTGGATTGTAAATATGGGATCTGGATTGTAAATATGGGATCTGGATTGTAAATATGAGATCTGGATTGTAAATATGGGATCTGGATTGTAAATATGGGATCTGGATTGTAAATATGGGATCTGGATTGTAAATATGAGATTTGGATTGTAGATATGGGATCTGGATTGTAGATATGGGATCTGGATTGTAAATATGGGATCTGGATTGTAAATATGAGATTGGATTGTAGATATGGGATCTGGATTGTAGATATGGGATCTGGATTGTAAATATGGGGTCTGGATTGTAAATATGAGATTTGGATTGTAGATATGGGATCTGGATTGTAAATATGGGATCTGGATTGTAAATATGGGATCTGGATTGTAAATATGAGATTTGGATTGTAGATATGGGATCTGGATTGTAAATATGGATCTGGATTGTAAATATGGGATCTGGATTGTAAATATGAGATCTGGATTGTAAATATGGGATCTGGATTGTAAATATGGGATCTGGATTGTAAATATGGGATCTGGATTGTAAATATGGGATCTGGATTGTAAATATGAGATCTGGATTGTAAATATGGGATCTGGATTGTAAATATGGGATCTGGATTGTAAATATGGGATCTGGATTGTAAATATGGGATCTGGATTGTAGATATGGGATCTGGATTGTAAATATGGATCTGGATTGTAGATATGGGATCTGGATTGTAAATATGGGGTCTGGATTGTAAATATGAGATTTGGATTGTAGATATGGGATCTGGATTGTAAATATGGGATCTGGATTGTAAATAAATGGGATCTGGATTGTAAAATATGGGATCTGGATTGTAAATATGGGATCTGGATTGTAAATATGAGATTTGGATTGTAGATATGGGATCTGGATTGATTTGTAGATATGGGATCTGGATTGTAAATATGAGATTTGGATTGTAGATATGGGATCTGGATTGTAGATATGGGATCTGGATTGTAAATATGGGGTCTGGATTGTAAATATGAGATTTGGATTGTAGATTATGGGATCTGGATTGTAAATATGGGGTCTGATGTAAATATTGAATTTGGATTGTAGATATGGGATCTGGATTGTAAATATGGGATCTGGATTGTAAATATGGGATCTGGA
>NIVC01003882.1:0-46219 GCA_002269645.1 Macrostomum lignano
TATCATGTATCTCCTACAAATTACACTCTTGTGTAACAGGTTCGTGTCTGTCTAACAGGCTCCGTGTCTCCGTGTCTGTCTAACAGGTTCCGTGTCTTGTCTAACAGGCTCCGTGTCTCCGTGTCTGTCTAACAGGTTCCGTGTCTGTCTAACAGGTTCCGTGTCTCCGTGTCTGTCTAACAGGTTCCGTGTCTGTCTAACAGGTTCCGTGTCTCCGTGTCTGTCTAACAGGTTCCGTGTCTGTCTAACAGGCTCTGTGTCTCCGTGTCTGTCTAACAGGTTTCCGTGTCTGTCTAACAGGTTCCGTGTCTCCGTGTCTGTCTAACAGGTTCCGTGTCTGTCTAACAGGCTCTGTGTCTCCGTGTCTGTCTAACAGGTTCCGTGTCTGTCTAACAGGTCCCGTGTCTGTCTAACAGGTCCCTGTTCTGTCTAACAAGTCCCGTGTCTGTCTAACAGGTTCCTTGTCTAACAGGTCCCGTGTCTGTCTAACAGGTCCCGTGTCTGTCTAACAGGTCCCGTGTCTGTCTAACAGGTCCCGTGTCTGTCTAACAGGTCCCGTGTCTGTCTAACAGGTCCCGTGTCTGTCTAACAAGTCCCGTGTCTGTCTAACAGGCTCCGTGTTCCGTGTCTGTCTAACAGGTTCCGTGTCTGTCTAACAGGTTCCGTGTCTCCGTGTCTGTCTAACAGGTTCCGTGTCTGTCTAACAGGTTCCGTGTCTCCGTGTCTGTCTAAAGGTTCCGCTGTCTGTCTAACAGGTTCCGTGTCTCCGTGTCTGTCTAACAGGTTCCGTGTCTGTCTAACAGGCTCTGTGTCTCCGTGTCTGTCTAACAGGTTCCGTGTCTGTCTAACAGGTTCCGTGTCTCCGTGTCTGTCTAACAGGTTCCGTGTCTGTCTAACAGGCTCTGTGTCTCCGTGTCTGTCTAACAGGTTCCGTGTCTGTCTAACAGGTCCCCGTGTCTGTCTAACAGGTTCCGTGTCTGTCTAACAGGTCCGCGTGTCTGTCTAACAGGTCGCTTGTCTAACAGTCCCGTGTCTGTCTAACAGGTTCCTGTGTCTAACAGGTCCCGTGTCTGTCTAACAGGTCCGTGTCTGTCTAACAGGTCCCGTGTCTGTCTAACAGGTCCGTGTCTGTCTAACAGGTCCCGTGTCTGTCTAACAGGTTCCTGTCTAACAGGTCCCGCTGTCTGTCTAACAGGTCCCGTGTCTGTCTAACAGGTCCCGTGTCTGTCTAACAGGTCCCGTGTCTGTCTAACAGGTCCCGTGTCTGTCTAACAGGTCCCGTGTCTGTCTAACAGGTCCCGTGTCTGTCTAACAGTCCCGTGTCTGTCTAACAGGTCCTGTGTCTAAGGTCCCGTGTCTGTCTAACAGGTTCCGTGTCTGTCTAACAGGTTCTGTGTCTGTCTAACAGGTCTGTGTCTGTCTAAGATTTTATGTCTATCTGACAGGTCCTATGTATTTCTAACAGGTCTCATTCCTGTCTAACAGGTTCTCTGTCTATCTAGCAGCTAATGTTCTGTCTTGGGCAAAATTCTGGTCGAACAAAACTCATTAACCAATTATCTAGGCCTCTTATCTCAGACTCACTTCAGGTCCTGAATGAAGTAGGTGTAGATCCAAAAGAAGAAAGCGCAGTTTTCGTAAGCCGTTGGCACGTTTCGCTGAAAATTTTCGAATATTTGTTTTTTTATCGAATACTCGAAACCAGGAAAGCATTATTAGGAATTTTGCTTACATTTCTGGAAAAGAAGCTGAACTTCACATCGTTGAGCACTGTTGGTGGATTCCGCAGCGTCACTACAGCACTGTCGGTCTCCCGAGAGAACTCCGCCATGCAGTTCTTGTTGATGCCCAGATCGAACTCGCCAACTTGCTTGCCGCCCTCGAAAATTCGAAACCAGAAATCCGAGCCGTCACCGTTGCGATGGCTGAGAATTTGGAAATTAAATTTATAGTCTGTTTAATATTCTGTTCATTAATAATTAATCAGTGAGTCAGAGATCGGTGAGTCAGGAATCGGTGAGTCAGGAATGGGTAAGCCAGTAATCGGTGAGTCAGAGATCGGTGAGTTAGCGATCGGTGAGTCAGAGATCGGTGAGTCAGATATCGGTGAGTCAGGAATCGGTGAGTCAGAGATCGGTGAGTCAGAGATCGGTGAGTCAGAGATCGGTGAGTCAGAGATCGGTGAGTCAGAGATCGTGAGTTAGAGATCGGTGAGTCAGAGATCGGTGAGTCGAGATGGGTGAGTAAGAAATCGGTGAGTAAGGAATCGTGAGTAAGGAATCGGTGAGTCAGGAATCGGTGAGTCAGGAATGGGTAAGCCAGTAATCGGTGAGTCAGAGATCGGTGAGTTAGCGATCGGTGAGTCAGAGATCGGTGAGTCAGATATCGGTGAGTCAGGAATCGGTGAGTCAGAGATCGGTGAGTCAGAGATCGGTGAGTCAGAGATCGGTGAGTCAGAGATCGGTGAGTCAGAGATCGGTGAGTCAGAGATCGGTGAGTCAGAGATCGGTGAGTTAGAGATCGGTGAGTCAGAGATCGGTGAGTCGAGATGGGTGAGTAAGAAATCGGTGAGTAAGGAATCGGTGAGTCAGGAATCGGTGAGTCAGGAATCGGTGAGTCAGGAATCAAGATGCTATTATTCCTCACTTACAGGAGATGCCGTGAATGATGATTTTCCGGACAATCAGAGGAGTGTCGGGCGGCATCTCATAGTTGAACTCCTTCTTAACAGTCTCAAAGTAGCCCACGTAGCGGTTCTGGCTGGGAGTCTCCACTCCCTGAAACTTGATGCCCTGCTGATAGTCAGTTCGCTTCAGGCCGAAGAAATCCAGGCACTCCTGAGGAGGACAGGTAAGGGGGCCGCTTGATGATTCATAAATAGCCCATTATGTTCACTGTTTTGGCGTCTAACCAAAACCACCGTTGCTTAACCTGGAATTCGCAGTCAACAGCGCGGCCGCCGCAATTAGGATTCTCAGGCTGGTTTAGGGACGATTCTCAGTCTGGTTTAGGGGCGATTCTCAGGCTGGTTTAGGGGCGATTCTCAGGCTGGTTTAGGGACGATTCTCAGGCTGGTTTAGGGACGATTCTCAGGCTGGTTTAGGGACGATTCTCAGTCTGGTTTAGGGACGATTCTCAGGCTGGTTTAGGGACGATTCTCAAGCTGGTTTAGGGACGATTCTCAGGCTGGTTTAGGGACGATTCTCAGTCTGGTTTAGGGACGATTCTCAAGCTGGTTTAGGGACGATTCTCAGGCTGGTTTAGGGACGATTCTCAAGCTGGTTTAGGGACGATTCTCAGGCTGGTTTAGGGACGATTCTCAGGCTGGTTTAGGGACGATTATTAGTCTGTTTAGGTGCGATTCTCAGTCTGGTTTAGGGGCGATTCTCAGAGTGAAGCAGCCAATTAAGTTGCGAACTAACCGCCACCGTGTCTGCTTAACCCGAACCGTTTGGCTAGTGATAATCTATTAATGTCTACTACAAAATTCGAAGTATTTTTGCAGGCTGTTCTTCTCTGTAGTTTCTTTATTGTCCACTAAGTATGAATAGAAACATATCGGAATTAACTACCTTGGCATTCTCATAAATATCGCTATCCACCATGTAGGTGCAGATCATAGTGCCAGTGCGACCTTTGCCGCCCTTGCAGTGCACCACGATGATGTTCTGCTCATGGGCGGCCAGCCAGTCGCGCACGCTGTTAGCGAACTTCACCATGTCGCTGTCGGGGATTTGGGAGAACACAAATTTGAAAAATGAGATGCTGCTGTTTGAGCAGCTTCTTCCCATGAGCCACTGCGGGCTACGGCTATAGCATCCGCTCTCTCCCAAATTCTTATCAGCTCCCTACTATAACTGAAATCCGCTCCCTACTATGACTGAAATCCGCTCCCTACCATGACTGAAATCCGCTCCCTACTATGACTGAAATCCGTTCCCTACTAAAGACAATACTCCGCTCCCTACTATAACTGAATTCCGCTCCCTACTAAAACTGAAATCCGCTCCCTACCAAAACCCAGATTCATCGTCAGCTGCATGTTTACCTCAGTCTTGGCACATTGTGGTCATCAATCAGGTATCGTTCCACTCGATCGTGGAAGAAACTTGAATCGTAGTAGCGCTCACCTGTCACAGGTGATGAAGTACAATAAAATACAATTTTAATACACATGCAACAACAGTAAAGGTCACTTACTACACAAGTTGTACACTTTATAGCGATTGTAGTGCTTCAGGTCTAGAAACTTGGCCACTTCCTGCGAAAGCAAATAGCTAGCATTGAAAGTTGGGAATTAAATTTTGCAACACATGTAGCTTAGTGATAGTGTACTTTTTTACCTTGATAGGATTCCTGTACATTGCCATCAACCCGGAGGAAGGATATGACATGGCGATCACCTTTTCTGCAATTTTTATACATTTTTATGGCTAAAATATGAGATAACTACCGTGTACCGGAACTGGGCAAGGGAAGGGGCGGAACTGGGCAAGGGAAGGGGCGGAACTGGGCAAGGGAAGGGGCGGAACTGGGCAAGGGAAGGGGCGAAACTGGACACGGGAAGGGGCGGAACTGGACACGGGAAGGGGCGGAACTGGACACGGGAAGGGGCGAAACTGGACACGGGAAGGGGCGGAACTGGACACGGGAAGGGGCGGAACTGGACACGGGAAGGGCGGAACTGGACACGGGAGGTGGCGGAACTGGACACGGGAGGTGGCGGAACTGGGCAAGAGAAGGGGCGGAACTGGGCAAAAAGAAGGGGCGGAACTGGGCAAAAAGAAGGGGCGGAACTGGGCAAGAGAAGGGGCGAAACTGGGCAAAAAGAAGGGGCGGAACTGGGCAAGGGAAGGGGCGAAACTGGACACGGGAGGTGGCGGAACTGGACACGGGAGGTGGCGGAACTGGGCAAGAGAAGGGGCGGAACTGGGCAAAAAGAAGGGGCGGAACTGGGCAAGAGAAGGGGCGGAACTGGGCAAAAAGAAGGGCGGAACTGGGCAAGAGAAGGGGCGGAACTGGGCAAGAGAAGGGGCGGAACTGGGCAAAAAGAAGGGGCGGAACTGGGCAAGAGAAGGGGCGGAACTGGGCAAGAGAAGGGGCGGAACTGGGCAAAAAGAAGGGGCGGAACTGGGCAAGAGAAGGGGCGGAACTGGGCAAGAGAAGGGGCGGAACTGGGCAAGAGAAGGGGCGGAACTAAGCACGGTGAGGGAGGATGGAAACCGGGCAGAAGTCGCCAAACTCGAATCCTGTCCCCAGCCTCCCACCGGTGATGTAGCACAGATCCAAATCGAAGCCGTCGTCCTCGTATCGCTTCTTGTTCTGCGACACCACGTGACGCGTTGCCTTGGTGAGGTTTTTCCTCTCGGTGAGAAACACGCGGACCAGGGCGACGAGGCGGGGTAGGCGAATGAGACGGGCGAGCACCACCAGCCTTGAGGGTGGGAGGGTGAGCTGACTGAGTTTGTCTGTACATCTGCATGAGCAGTTCAGCTTATTCATGGATAGAATGAAGCCATGAATCAGTGAATAGATCAATGAATAGATATGTACGATCAGAGATGTACAGATCAGATATGAATAGATCAATGGATAGATTGGGTAGATCAATGGATAGATGTGAGTAGATCAATGGATAGATGGGGTTAGCTCATTGGATATATGGTGATAGATCAATGGATAGTTGTGGATAGATCAATGGATAGATGTGGATAGATCAATGGATAGATGTGGATAGATCAATGGATAGATGTGGATAGATCAATGGATAGATGTGGATAGATCAATGGATAGATGTGGATAGATCAATGGATAGATATGGATAGATTAATGCCAATGGTCAGAATGGATGAATGATTCTACCCCTAAATTTAGCACTCACTTCCCCAGCTTGGCGGTGTCGCTCAAGTCGGGCACCGACATAAACACCACGCTAACAATAAAGGTTAAAATGACAACAGCAAAGTCCAGCACCATGATCCAGTTGCTGAAAAATTTCTCCGGTCTGAAATTGGTGTTTAGAATTCACAACTGCGTCATACTTGGAACTGCATGGACGTCATGAAACTATTTAAAAATCTTGGTTGGTCCTTGTTGGGTTTCGTCCTCGTTAGGTTTGTTGCTTCTCATTGAGGCTTTTGGTCCTCATTATGGTTGTTGGTCCTCATTGGGGTTGGTCCTCTTTGGGGTTGGTCCTCGTTGGAGCTGTTGGTCCTCGTTGGGGTTGTTGGTCCTCATTGGGGTTGTTGGTCCTCATTGGGTTGTTGGTCCTCGTTGGGGTTGGTTCTCATTGGGGTTGGCCCTCATTGGGGTTGTTGGTCCTCATTGGGTTGTTGGTCCTCATTGGGGTTGTTGGTCCTCATTGGGGTTGTTGGTCCTCATTGGGTTGTTGGTCCTCGTTGGGGTTGGTTCTCATTGGGGTTGGCCCTCATTGGGGTTGTTGGTCCTCATTGAGGTTGAATTGGTCCCGCAGCCAGCGATGAGGCAAGCATTCATGCTCATTCCGCTGGCTCCTGGTGCAAGTAATCGAACCCATGTTCTTAGGCGCTAGAAAGCGAGTCAGACTGCTCAACCCAATTCTAATCCTCATATTAATGGTCCCAAAAAACTTACCCCAGAGCAAAAATCCTCACGCCAACCTCGATAACAAACAGAATAACAATGACCAGGCCTACGTAGTCGTATGCTGGTTTCGGGTCGGCGAGGTCAACAATGACCAGCACGAGGTCCAGCAGTATCAGCGCCATGGTTACTAGGCGAAATGCTAAGCTTTCAATGATTCGAAGAGTCTTCTTTCGCGGCTCCCTAAGTTTGAAAGTGGTAGCATAGATACTGCTTTTGGAATGTCTCTATTGATTAAAAATGTCTCTGTGTTGATTGGAAATGTCTCTGTATTGATTGGAAATGTCTCTGTGTTGATTGGAAATGTCTCTATACTGATTGGAAATGTCTCTGTATTGATTGGAAATGTCTCTGTATTGATTGGAAATGTCTCTGTATTGATTGGAAATGTCTCTGTATTGATTGGAAATGTCTCTATATTGATCGGAAATGTCTCTGTATTGATTGGAAATGTCTCTATTGATTGGAAATGTCTCTGTATTGATTGGAAATGTCTCTGTATTGATTGGAAATGTCTCTGTATTGATCGGAAATGTCTCTATATTGATTGGAAATGTCTCTATTGATTGGAAATGTCTCTGTATTGATTGGAAATGTCTCTGTATTGATTGGAAATGTCTCTGTATTGATTGGAAATGTCTCTGTATTGATTGGAAATGTCTCTGTATTGATTGGAAATGTCTCTGTATTGATCGGAAATGTCTCTATATTGATTGGAAATGTCTCTGTATTGATTGAAAATGTCTCTGTATTGATTGGAAATGTCTCTGTATTGATTGGAAATGTCTCTGTATTGATTGGAAATGTCTCTGTATTGATTGGAAATGTCTCTGTATTGATTGGAAATGTCTCTGTATTGATCGGAAATGTCTCTATATTGATTGGAAATGTCTCTGTATTGATTGAAAATGTCTCTGTATTGATTGGAAATGTCTCTGTATTGATTGGAAATGTCTCTGTATTGATTGGAAATGTCTCTATATTGATTGGAAATGTCTCTGTATTGATTGGAAATGTCTCTGTATTGATCGGAAATGTCTCTATATTGATTGGAAATGTCTCTGTATTGATTGAAAATGTCTCTGTATTGATTGGAAATGTCTCTGTATTGATTGGAAATGTCTCTGTATTGATTGGAAATGTCTCTACAAATTGATTGGAAATGCCTTCATATTGATCGGAAATGTCTCTGTATTGATTGGAAATGTCTCTATATTGATTGGAAATGTCTCTATATTGATTGGAAATGTCTCTATATTGATTTGAAATGTCTCGAATGCTTGGAGAGACCTTGTCAGTCTTACCTGCACCAGGTGTCCTCCCGATTGTTAGTTTCCAGGGCCTCTCGAAAGCCGAAATCGTCCACGTGGATGACCGTCTTTGGCTCGGTGCTGGCGTCCTCCTGACCGCCGTTTGCGTTAGCAGACATTGTCCGGAATCGCAGTATCTATGAGTTGAAGTGAAAAGCCTCACTAAAAAACCGTTGCCAGCTCGTTAGCGAAATCTGCAGCAAACTGCAACTTTCACCTTAAGGCTTAGGCCATAATCTAGCTAAAACTGATTGAAAAGAGTCGAGCGTGAAGTTTTGAAACCTTAGGAAAGAAGTGTGTATAGGTTGAAACTTTCTGTTTTATTAGCTTACAGGTATACGCTTATCAGTATGTAGGCACGCAATTTGATATACATGTAGCTGGGTCCAGGTGAGAGTCAGGCGTACATGAGCCATACTGAGATAAAACAGCAATAGTTGAAAAACTGTTGGTAAATTCTTAATTTATGCGAGTTTAGGCTGATTTGCCTTCTGTTTTTGTGCATTGCGTTACGACCCATAGTGCCAGTAAAATTTGGCTATGCGAATTCTACGCAATTGAAGCTTTTTTAGTCGGTCAACATGTACATGTAAATTGCAATTAACAAACTACTTTTAGCTTGGCATACAGACCGCTGAAACAGAAAGGAATACAAATTAGATTAGTCTTAGTCTTAAATTAGTCTTCATCTACATAGCACATATAGGGTTGTCCGCGCATATACATGTACATGTACTGTAAAAATATATAAACTTTGTTTAGATTCATCGACAGGATTCGGCTGTTGGTCACCGCTAGCTCCTATCTTTTTTAAATAATTCCTGTCGTATTTATCAATTAACAGCTAAAAATTAGACTGCGACTTAAGAATATGCGACTATAATACACGGTACTATTTACGAGCAACCGGATAGACTAAAAAGTTTTAAACTGTTAAATTTAAAAATAAAGAAAATAACTATGATGTCTGTGGTATTTTTGCAGATTATTATGATACCATTATGTTACGTCACGCATACTTCAAATCTTTTGTTTAAATTTTCAAAACCAAAGCACGATATTACTAAAACGAAAATTTAATTTTTTGTTGGACAGTTAAAATAAAAATCAGCAGTCAGAAATCACATCAGCAAATCGAAGAAGCGAACGCAGATTAAGCATCACAGAGGTGGTAAAGCATCTTAATCTATTTTCTTATTATTATTTGCGATTCAACTAAATTAGTTTTTCCAAATTTCATCAACTTCTTCAACAATCAGATCGCAGATCGTGGCAAACAAATAAACTTACATACGAAAATTGATACCTTTTAACCGAGAGATTAGTACATTGGCACATAAACGAGAAAGGACGACAGAGCCGGCTTTTGCGCAATCGCTGCTGAGGTAAGTATAAAAGTTAAGCTTTACTTATTTACACGGAACCTTGTGAATAATATTGTGCTATATTTTCAAAGAACAATAGTAAAGTACAGTGTTGTACTGTATTCGTATTATAATACTATAGTATTTCATTTATACTAAAGTATAGTATTGTAATAGTAAAAAGTAAAAATTTATATCATAGTTAAAATACCATCATACACTTGTACGAGCGTATATTGTATTTAAACCATAAATGAATGGGTAAGTTTTAAAGCTCTGGAATTAAATCATATTTAGATGACTTAAACCTTACTTCCTGTTTTTTTATTTTTTTTATTAATATCAAAAAGGATTTTTTTCTAATTCAGCTTTTGTATTTCCTATTGTTCTTTTTTATTTACTTTCAATATGCAATTAATATAACAAAAAGTCGAGAACAGTTAAATAGTTTTAACGTTTTTTACACTGTATATGGGCTACTGACCACTGTTGTTTATATTAAAGATTTTTTAAATTGCCAAGTACTTTTAATATTTGAACATTGTAATGCTACACCATTGATTTACATAGGCAGACACTTTCATTAAAATTTCAGAGAACTGAAAACTATTGTTGAAATGTGAAAACAATAACTCTAGCATTATGAATGGTGGTAAAAACAAAGATGTCACTGTTTGGTAAGTAAAGGCAAAGCAGTCATAATATTTGCTTAATTGGATACAACAGGAAGCAATCACCTTGTCAATAGAGACCACCTTTCACTAGAATACGTTTGAACAGCCATTCACTTATAGATCAATAAACACAATTCCACAGGTTTATTTCATTAACAATGAGCCAAAAAAGTAAAAAATCAACCACCGCACACTCCCACCAGCCATTGACACATTCCATAGACCCATTCCCGTCAGCCATAGAGACACATTTCCGTCAGCCATAGACACATTTCCGTCAGCTATAGACACATTTCCGTCAGCCATAGAGACACATTTCCGTCAGCCATAGACACATTTCCGTCAGCCATAGACACATTTCCGTCAGCCATAGACACATTCCGTCAGCCATAGACACATTCCCGTCAGCCATAGGCACATTACCGTCAGCCATAGACACATTCCCACCAGCCATAGACACATTCCCGTCAGCCATAGACACATTCCCACCAGCCATAGACACATTCCCACCAGCCATAGACACATTCCCGTCAGCCATAGACACATTCCCACCAGCCATAGACACATTCCCACCAGCCATAGACACATTCCCACCAGCCATAGACACATTCCCACCAGCCATAGACACATTCCCGTCAGCCATAGACACATTCCCACCAGCCATAGACACATTCCCACCAGCCATAGACACATTCCCGTCAGCCATAGACACATTCCACCAGCCATAGACACATTCCCACCAGCCATAGACACATTCCCACCAGCCATAGACACATTCCCACCAGCCATAGACACATTCCCGTCAGCCATAGACACATTCCCACCAGCCATAGACACATTCCCACCAGCCATAGACACATTCCCGTCAGCCATAGGCACATTCCCGTCAGCCATAGACACATTCCCACCAGCCATAGACACATTCCCACCAGCCATAGACACATTCCCACCAGCCATAGACACATTCCCGTCAGCCATAGACACATTCCCACCAGCCATAGACACATTCCCACCAGCCATAGACACATTCCCGTCAGCCATAGGCACATTCCCGTCAGCCATAGACACATTCCCACCAGCCATAGACACATTCCCACCAGCCATAGACACATTCCCACCAGCCATAGACACATTCCCGTCAGCCATAGACACATTCCCACCAGCCATAGACACATTCCCACCAGCCATAGACACATTCCCACCAGCCATAGACACATTCCCACCAGCCATAGACACATTTCCGTCAGCTATAGACACATTTCCGTCAGCCATAGAGACACATTTCCGTCAGCCATAGACACATTTCCGTCAGCTATAGACACATTCCCACCAGCCATAGACACATTCCCGTCAGCCATAGACACATTCCCACCAGCCATAGACACATTCCCACCAGCCATAGACACATTCCCGTCAGCCATAGGCACATTCCCGTCAGCCATAGACACATTCCCACCAGCCATAGACACATTCCCACCAGCCATAGACACATTCCCACCAGCCATAGACACATTCCCACCAGCCATAGACACATTCCCACCAGCCATAGACACATTCCCACCAGCCATAGACACATTCCCACCAGCCATAGACACATTCCCACCAGCCATAGACACATTCGAATCAACCATCAGCCTTCGGTCAGAACGCTTACTCATTAGCAATATAGGCAGGCCGTTGTCATTGATCTCAGAAGTACACTCTGCACTTTACAAACCGCATCTGTAGGTACGACGCCACCCGTCGCCGCCAAATAGTGGAAGCCACCGCCGGCCCACCCGTGAATCGGGCGGCGACCTTGCCGGCTCCGGTCAAACAGATTCGCCTGCGGATACCGCCGGACGGCCAGATTGGCTTCTCAATCAGGGGCGGGCGGGACTTCGGCACCGGCATCTTCGTGTCCGGGTGAGCCGCTTTGACACCCAAAATGGGCCGCTGACACCCACAAATCTGGGTCACTGACACCCACAAATCTGGGTCACTGACACCCACAAATCTGGGTCACTGACACCCACAAATCTGGGTCACTGACACCCACAAATCTGGGTCACTGACACCCCACAAATCTGGGTCACTGACACCCACAAATCTGGGTCACTGACACCCACAAATCTGGGTCACTGACACCCACAAATCTGGGTCACTGACACCCACAAATCTGGGTCACTGACACCCACAAATCTAAGTCACTGACAACCCCAATCTAAGTCACTGACACCCCCAATCTAAGCCACTGACACCCCCAATCTAAGCCACTGACACCCCCAATCTAAGCCACTGACACCCCCAATCTAAGCCACTGACATTAGGTGGCTAACATTAGGCATTAGGTATTCTTGCTTTCTAAAAACCGAGTTAGTTGTGCATTACGTCATGAGTATTTTCACAGACAAACCAAAAAATCTCAACCCACATCGCCACCAACTGACAGCACAGTGCCGCAGAGCGCGGCGGACAGCGGCGGACTGCGAGCGGGTCAGCTGATTGTGCAGATCAACGGCATGGAGTTTGACGACCTGTCGCACTGGCAGGCCGCGATGTTCATCAAGCAGCATCAGTCGGATCTTAAGATCACTGTTAAGGTAATTAAAAAAAACATTACAAGTATATTATAAAATTTACATATTTGAAGGCCGCTTGAATAATTTTAGCGATCTCCTCATTTGGGCAATTTGTTTTCTACTGTGCTTAGAATAAATCTTGTTTGAAGAGAGGGAGGGGGTTGTAGCCTAGTGGTCAGAGCCTCGGACTCACGACCGAAAGGTCGGGGGTTCGATTCTGGACCCACTCGGAACAATTTTTGTCCTTGAGCAAGACAACTAACTCTGCATTGCTTCAGTTCACCCAGCTGTAAAATGGGTGCCAGCATTAGCTGGGGAATTGAGGGTGTGTGTGGCGACCCCCCAGTCCTTGGACTGAACAGCCGTACGCAGCCTTCAGATGCGCCGCGCAATAGCTGCGGCTGAGCTGTCGGTTGCACATCTGCCCATTAGGGGAGGTGCAATCAATTATCAGTTATATTTATTATTGAAGAGAGATACACCTTGGAGCTCTGACTGCTGATCATGTTTGGACTCTCCTGACACCCGAATTGGACTCTCCTGACACCCGAATTGGACTCTCCTGACACCCGAATTGGACTCTCCTGACACCCGAATTGGACTCTTCCTGACACCCGAATTGGACTCTTCCTGACACCCGAATTGGACTCTCCTGACACCCGAATTGGACTCTCCTGACACCCGAATTGGACTCTCCTGACACCCGAATTGGACTCTTCCTGACACCCGAATTGGACTCTCCTGACACCCGAATTGGACTCTCCTGACACCCGAATTGGACTCTCCTGACACCCGAATTGGACTCTTCCTGACACCCGAATTGGACTCTTCCTGACACCCGAATTGGACTCTTCCTGACACCCGAATTGGACTCTTCCTGACACCCGAATTGAGCTCTCCTGACACTCTAGAATGCTCTTGGCACCTTAAACATCCTGACACCTCAAGCATATCTGACACCCCAGGATGGTCTTGGCACCTTAAACATCCTGACACCTCAAGCACATCTGACACCCTAGGCCGCAGCTACTCCAGACACGCTTGCAACAGGCAGATAAGAGCTAGGAAATTTCTCATAAGATGCACTTAGATTAGAACGCAAGTATAATTATATAAATACGCTCATATGAATAATTAATTAATCAGCCCCTACAACTATTGCACAGGAGGTGGGATTCGTTCCGCTGTACAAGCAGCTTCCATCAGGCAAGCAACAGCAGCCAGCTATTCAATCTGAGGACTGCTCAGACACCGAAACTGAGGGCTCGGTCTGCCAGCACCGCTCCTGCCACTCCTCTATGGATAATTTTGAGTACGTGTACCAGCTGCTCATAGTGAGTTTTCTGGGAATATTTTGAAAGCACAGCTGTTAAGATGTCCCCGCCTTTCAGGCAGTTCATGGACGAACCAGAAGCCGAGGACATCTACCAGAACGTGACAGACGGAGTCCTTGAGCAGCCAGTCACCGACATCGACTGCCAGCTCGCAGCTTTGCAGCAGCAGCAGCAGCCGCCGGACCCCGTCACCGACATCGACGCCATCCTGGACATCTCTGACGATGGCGGAGATGGCGACGACTTCAACCAACCTGCTGAGCACCGAAAGTCAGTTCAATCGAGGATTCCTCCTCCTCCACCACCACCAGCAGCTGCTGCCGAACCCGGCTCCGCAGCTGACGCAACCTCCGCAGTGGCTGCCGCAGCTGCGTCGAAGCGACTCGCCAACCGGCAGGTCAGCTCGCTGCGGATCCGACGCTCGGCAAGTCGACGTAGCGGCGGTGGCGGCGGCGGCGATCAGCTGAGTTTGCCGATGTCGGACCAGCAGCGGCGAAGTCCCAACGACAAGGGCCTGAATGTCACCTTCGGGGAGGCGTCGTTTCTGTCCTACAGCGACTCGTCGCCCGTGCCGGCCGCTGGCAGCGCGGGTAGCAACGGATTTCAGCTGACGGCCGCTGCTGCAGCGTCTCCCCATGAACAGCCAGCCAGGCCACGCAATGATATTAGTAGCAATAATACTATTAGTAATAGTAATCATGTTAGTAGTCAGTCAGAAGACCAGGGGCAGTTGTATGAGAACCTTGGCAAGCTGGCGAAGCCGCAGCCTCAGCCGCAGCCGCCGCCTACCGCTCCGCGCTGCTCAGGTGAGCCATGCCCAGCTGCCTATGCCTGCCTCATCAATACTAGGAAGTCCCCGTATCCCTGCCATCCCAGCATCTACTCAGCCACCATCGCCTCTTAATTAATAATTAATCAAGCTAGCTAAGGAGAGCGACGGAAGGCGGTCAACGCCCCTCCATCACGGATGAGGCCAATGTTAGGAATAGACAGGTGATTCACCTATCTAAAAACCTACCGATAGATTCTTCTAAATCCGATTTGCGATTGTTTTTATCCAGCACCGAAACAACAACCGGTTGGCTCTGAGGCAGTCGGACGGCCTCCGTCGATGCCGTCTCTGTCCGACAGCGGAGCCCTCAGACTGTTTCCTCCGGATGTCCGGTCACGAATTCGGGCGGCAGTGCAAGAGGCAAGGGTTAAATTTTTGTTGAAACTGATTTGATGGAAATTTTTATTAAATCAAGCAATAAAATGAGGTTTTACTACTTTTTTGTGCTAGGGTTTGGCTAGCAGCGCAGATGGCATGAGCGCCCGATGGGAAAGGCACTGAAGCTTCAGGCTCCTTGATTTATTATGCATTAAGCCTGCCTGCCTTAGGTCTTGATAGCCACCAGGATTCTCACATAATAAAATCAACTCTTTTCAAGAGTACTTTTAACTTTTTTCTTTAGCATGTACAGCAAAATAATCAGATAGATGCACTACTGACTACTGACAGTTGTAAAATTCATTAGTAGGAAGATGCGAATCCGGAGTGCGAATCTGCGGAACCTTGCGAAAAAACTTTACTGTGGTTATTATATATTTTTTATATGTTTTTATGAGTTTATTATGAATTCATGGACAGCTGGAGTAGGTCCCTGCACTCGAATTTCTTAGACATCAGCTGGAGGCCCGTCAGTGCATTTAGTGTGCTCTCAAGAGAACGCATAGCGCTGAATGGGGTTTTGCCATAGACAAATTTGGTCGAGAAAATTCGTTTTCTGAAGAGAGCATACTGAATGCACCTCAGATTCTATGTACCCCTACGAGGTAGAGGGGCCACTCCAGCCGCCTGGCAAGGACTACTAAAAATGTGTTTTAGTAGTTCTTGCCGCCTGGCCGCAGCGCGAAAACCCTGTCGTTAAGACCATCGACTGTAGCTTCTACTGCTCTCAAGCACTAGCAGCAGCAGCTGGTGTCTGTGGCCCTAACCCAGGGGTTCAGACCATAGACTGTAGCTTCTACTGCTCTCAAGCACTAGCAGCAGCAGCTGGTGTCTGTGGCCCTAACCCAGGGGTTCAGACCATAGACTGTAGCTTCTACTGCTCTCAAGCACTAGCAGCAGCAGCTGGTGTCTGTGGCCCTAACCCAGGGGTTCAGACCATAGACTGTAGCTTCTACTGCTCTCAAGCACTAGCAGCAGCAGCTGGTGTCTGTGGCCCTAACCCAGGGGTTCAGACCATAGACTGTAGCTTCTACTGCTCTCAAGCACTAGCAGCAGCAGCTGGTGTCTGTGGCCCTAACCCAGGGGTTCAGACCATAGACTGTAG
Source organism: Macrostomum lignano (assembly GCA_002269645.1). Taxonomy (NCBI): domain Eukaryota; kingdom Metazoa; phylum Platyhelminthes; family Macrostomidae; genus Macrostomum; species Macrostomum lignano. The sequence continues at coordinate 16,180 of NIVC01003882.1, forward strand.
CTTCTACTGCTCTCAAGCACTAGCAGCAGCAGCTGGTGTCTGTGGCCCTAACCCAGGGGTTCAGACCATAGACTGTAGCTTCTACTGCTCTCAAACACTAGCAGTAGCAGCTTGTGTCTGTAGCCCTAATCCAGGGGTTCAGACCATAGACTGTAGCTTCTGCTGCTCTCAAACACTAGCAGCAGCAGCTGGTGTCTGTGGCCCTAACCCAGTGGTTCAGACCATAGACTGTAGCTTCTACTGCTCTCAAGCACTAGCAGCAGCAGCTGGTGTCTGTGGCCCTAACCCAGGGGTTCAGACCATAGAATGTAGCTTCTACTACTCTCAAGCACTAGCAGCAGCAGCTGGTGTCTGTGGCCCTAATCCAGGGGTTCAGACCATAGACTGTAGCTTCTGCTGCTCTCAAGCACTAGCAGCAGCAGCTGGTGTCTGTGGCCCTAACCCAGGGGTTCAGACCATAGACTGTAGCTTCTACTGCTCTCAAGCACTAGCAGCAGCAGCTGGTGTCTGTGGCCCTAACCCAGGGGTTCAGACCATAGACTGTAGCTTCTACTGCTCTCAAGCACTAGCAGCAGCAGCTGGTGTCTGTGGCCCTAACCCAGGGGTTCAGACCATAGACTGTAGCTTCTACTGCTCTCAAGCACTAGCAGTAGCAGCTTGTGTCTGTAGCCCTAATCCAGGGGTTCAGACCATAGACTGTAACTTCTGCTGCTCTCAAACACTAGCAGCAGCAGCTGGTGTCTGTGGCCCTAACCCATGATCTATGATTAAAATAGAATCAAATAAGAATGATGCAGCGACATCCTACTGCAGTTGTACCTGAACGACTTCATGAGCTCCTCAGCTGAGTGTGTTTATGAGGCCATGAACTCTGAGTTTGTGTGTTTTCTTTTGTTGTGTTTCTGGGCCCAGGTGCTTCACAAAAGGAACTGCTCACATTTGTTCCGCAGTGCAATTCGGGAGCCGGCAGCCGCCAAGGCCAAAGCGGCATCGACCGTCTGGCCAGTCTGCTGCTCGATAGCATCGCTGAACGGCCCGACCGAGTCCTGCTGCTGCAGGAGATCCGGACTCGAATCCTGGCCGGACCATCCGAGATTGGCCGGTTCGACTCTCTAGTGGGCAGTGCCGAGTTGCAGGCCTACCGTCAGCTGGCCGCTGCTTCCGCCTTGACCGGGTCAGCCGCCACAACTGAGACTGGCAAAACCGCCTGCGCCACCGCCGCCTCCTCTTCTGGTCCTGCGATAGTTACGCCTGCAGCCAGAGCCTCTGGCTACAGCGTCTCTCCCACTCCGGCCAGCCCTGCAGTGCCGGCAGCGGCATTGAAGCACGGAACCCGGCAGCTTCTGCCACGGCGCACACTGCTCCAGACTGTGACAGGTAGCCGTCTGTCTGTGACAGCATAGGGGATAATGTCAAAGAGGTCAAATCTCAGGGGGAGAGTTCAAATCTCAGGGTGGAGGGCAAATATCAGGGGGGGGAAATCTCAGGGGGAGGGCAAATCTCAGGGGGAGGGCAAATCTCAGGGGGAGGGCAAATCTCAGGGGGAGGGCAAATCTCAGGGGGAGGGCAAATCTCGGGGAGGAGGGCAAATATCAGGGGGAGGGCAAATCTCAGGGGGAGGGCAGATCTCAGGGGGAGGGCAAATCTCAGGGGGAGGGCAAATCTCAGGGGGAGGGCAAATCTCAGGGGAGGGCAAATCTCAGGGGGAGGGCAAATCTCGGGGAGGAGGGCAAATATCAGGGGGGCAAATCTCAGGGGGAGGGCAAATCTCGGGGAGGAGGGCAAATATCAGGGGGGGGGCAAATCTCAAGGGGGAGGGCAAATCTCAGGGGGGATTCAAATCCCAGGTTGGAGGGCAAATCTCGGGGGGGAGGGCAAATCTGAGGTGGGAGGGCAAATCTGAGGTGGGAGGGCAAATCTGAGGGGGGAGGGCAAATCTGAGGCGGGAGGGCAAATCTGAGGGGGGAGGGCAAATCTGAGGGGGGAGGGCAACTCTGAGGTGGGAGGGCAAATCTGAGGTGGGAGGGCAAATCTGAGGTGGGAGGGCAAATCTGAGGTGGGAGGGCAAATCTGAGGTGGGAGGGAAAATCTCATGGAAGGAGGGCAAATCTCAGGGGTGATGGCAAATTTCATAGGAAGAGGGCAAATCTCATGGTAAGAGGGCAAATCTCATGGGGGAGTGCAAGTCTCATAGGAAGAGGGCAAATCTCATGGGGGAGGGAAAATCTTAGTGGGGGGGGGGGCATCTCACGGGCAGTCTCAGGGGAGAGTTAGTAAATTTTTAGCATAAAAGTAAAACACATTTGCTAAATTCTACGAAGTAAAGTCTCAAGTTTCTGGCGACAGCCAAGGCTCGCGGTAGACTGAGACCAACGAGAGGGTTGCGGATATCCTGTGGGGTACCCTTGTTGCTCACCCTAACAATATGACTTTCCTTGCACCTGCAGACGCCCATGGTCACTACTATCTGTGTCAGACGAATGGTGGCAGCGGCGGCGGCGGCGGCAGCGACGGAAAGGACGGTGCCGGCGTTGTCGGTGTCGGCGTCGGCCAGCCGCCGCCTGGAGTTCCGCCGAGGCTGCGCGGCATTCTCAGCCGGTTTGAGGAGATCCGCCAGCAGCAGCAGCAGCAGCAAGAGAAGCAACAGGAAGAACAGCAGCAACAGACCGCAGTCTCCCAAGTCCCTCCAGCTCAGAAGTCTACCATTCCACATCTTCTGGTCAACCCGCCGCCCCCGCCGCCGCGGCAGCAACGTCATCAGCCGCCGCCTCCATCGGCAGATTCTGCCGCAGCCACAGCTCAGCCAATCTCTATAATGAAGAAGCGCAGCTTCCTGACTCGATCTGATGCTTCCGAGGCCTAGCGATACTTGATAATCATAGCATGACTGCGCTCGAACTGGTGTTAAAAATTCGTTGCTTAGTTTGAGCATGAGCTCAGATTTGGAAAGGGATTTGCTCAGGCTCTGTGTATGTCCAAGTAAGTTTTAAGTAGCAGCTGAAGTCGCATAAGTCAGACACGGACAAGCTTAATGTCAGGGGGTATAATTAGGATTAGGATTGGGATTAGGATTAGGGTTGGGATTAGGATTAGGGTTGGGATTAGAATTAGGGTTGGGATTATGATTAGGATTAGGATAAGGATTAGGATTGGGATTAGGATTACGGTTGGGATTAGGATTAGGATTAGAGTTCAGATAAGGATTAGGGTTGGTATTAGTATTAGGGTTAGAGTTGGGATTAGGATTAGGATTAGGGTAGGGATTAGGATTAGGGTTGGGATTAGGATTAGGGTTGGGATTAGGATTAGGGTTGGGATTAGGATTAGGGTTAAGATTAGGATTAGGGTTGGGATTAGGATTAGGATTAGAGTTGGGATTATGATTAGGATTAGGGTTCGGATTAGGATTAGGATCAGCATTATAGGATTAGGGTTAGGATTAGGATTAGGGTTGGGAAATAACGATTATGATTAGCATTATAGGATTAGGGTTAATATTAGGATCAAGGTAAGGGTTAGGATTATGATTAGGACTAGCATTATAGCTCGTAGTATTAGGTTAGGGTTTGGGTTAGAAATTGGGGTTACGCTTAACATCATCGAAAATTCTTGCTAATCACTTTTGCTAGTTCAAAATTTGAACAATTTTGATGATGTGAAGTGACGGGCTTGTGAAGTTTCAAATTATGAACGATATTGTAAAAAAAGCATTGACTTTTACAGCAAGTCTTATTTTTAGTGAATCTGACCGAGTCCGAGCAAATGCTCATCTTATTATTTTGCTCTACTCGTAGTTTCTGCTTCTGTCGTGTCCGAAAAGAAATATCACATGCTTTCAAGGAACAGCCGGATGCATTAGCGAGCTCAGGATTCGTGTATGTTTCCCAGAATGCATTCTGTCAATCGGGGATTTTACCGCAGACAATTTGTCGTTTAATATAAAAAGAATTGGATAGGAACTGCAGTACGAGCGTAGTTCTGCTGTAGACTTTCACGTGGTCTGCACCATGGACAGCTGGAGTAGCAAAGCGCTACACTCGATTTACTAAATAAAAAACACCAGGGACTTTAGCACCAGGGACTTTAGCACCAGGGACTTTAGCACCAGGGACTTTAGCACCAGGGACTTTAGCACCAGGGACTTTAGCACCAGGGACTTTAGCACCAGGGACTTTAGCACCATGGGCTTTAGCACCAGGGACTTTAGCACCAGGGACTTTAGCACCAGGGACTTTAGCACCAGGGACTTTAGCACCAGGGACTTTAGCACCAGGGACTTTAGCACCAGGGACTTTAGCACCAGGGACTTTAGCACCAGGGACTTTAGCACCAGGGACTTTAGCACCAGGGACTTTAGCACCAGGGACTTTAGCACCAGGGACTTTAGCACCAGGGACTTTAGCACCAGGGACTTTAGCACCAGGGACTTTAGCACCAGGGACTTTAGCACCAGGGACTTTAGCACCAGGGACTTTAGCACCAGGGACGCCAGCACTGAAGTGAATTAAAGATTCTGCAAAAATAACTTTGCTGCTAAAACTAATCAAAAAAGTTCCGTCTCGCTTCCGCAACCCACCTGAATGTTATAAAATTTTTATATATTACACGAGCTAGTTACAAATATTCTGCTATTTCTAGGAAGTTTCTAAGAAATCTCTACCGTTCATCAACAACGCACTGGCAGCCGGATGTACAGTTTTAATCCTGATTTTTTTCGCTACACGTTAAAACAAATGATTATTAGATCATTGAAATGTTGACTTAAATATAAAGTTCGAAGTGTGTTATTCCAATGCTCTTTGGCAGAACTGGGGCTGTACACTTGTATAGGGTATTAAATCTTGCGGTGCAGCACGCGTTTGCCTCGTGAGGTGCAGTTAATTTATCTAGATTAAACCGAATTTAAAGAATGTAGAAGAAACTTTTTTGAAAACTATACAAAAATTTCTTGGTCCACACGATGACGTAAATTGAAGCTCGTAGAGTCAACTAACTTGTAAATATAACTTCTGAAAATAAGTTACACAGCTGATAAATATATTCTTCACATTTCATGCTGCTAGCATAGATCGATTTTGACATATAAGTGTCTATCAGTTCTTCAAGTGAGGCTTCTGGCCATAGACTAACTAGATCTAGCACAAAATTTCTAGTAGTTCTTCAAGTGAGGCTTCTGGCCATAGACTAACTAGATCTAGCACAAAATTTCTAGTAGTTCTTCAAGTGAGGCTTCTGGCCATAGACTAACTAGATCTAGCAAAAAGTGTCTAGCAGTTCTTCAAGTGAAGCTTCTGGCCATAGACTAACTAGATCTAGCAAAAAGTGTCTAGCAGTTCTTCAAGTGAGGCTTCTGGCCATAGACTAACTAGATCTAGCACAAAATTTCTAGCAGTTCTTCAAGTGGGGCTTCTGGCCATAGACTAACTAGATCTAGCACAAAGTTTCTAGCAGTTCTTTAAGTGAGGCTTCTGGCCATAGACTAACTAGATCTAGCACAAAGTTTCTAGCAGTTAGTCATGTGAGGCTTCTGGCCATAGAGTATATAAGTTTAGCATGTACCGTAGTGTCTCTCAGTTCTTCTATATTAAGGCTTTTTTTGGCCATAGACTAACTAGGCCTAGCATATAGTGTCTATCAGTTCTTCGAGTGATGCTTTTGGCCATAGACTAAAAGTGTGTAGCATAATGCCTAGATTAATTTAAGATTAATTTAAAAGATTTCCTCTGTGTGCGCTAAATAGCTTACACGCAGATATATTGTTTGTCATTTACTTTAAGCGAGCACAGAGGACGACTTAAATGAGATAAAAGAAATTCACATAGGAGCACAATAACAGATAATGTCTGAGTTCCCGCGTACTTGATAGTTCGTTGGATTTCTTTTGATTTAAAGACTATTTTTCATCTATCAATAATTTCAATGGAAAATCTGTTAATATCGCTGAAACTAGAATATAATTGACAGGTTCCAGTTAGTGGGAATTCAAAATTCTGATCTAGGCCCCACCAAATAGCAGAGCGACATGATGCTTTCATGCGTCACGTACTAGAGAAAAAGAGTTTGCAAAGTAACATTGGATTTCCTGTTGACTTATTGACACTATCAAGTTAAAAAGCAAGTTGAAGCTGCCCCAGAAGCCAGCCAGTTCAAAGCAAAGTTCAATTTAATCAGATAACGACCAGATTAAACCCAACCCGCACCTCTGCAGCCTGAGAGTTCGACAGAACCAGCAAACTTGGGTGCTGAAATAAGCAACGAACTCGAACTTGCATGTGACTCCTGTTGTGAAAGCTGGTTTTTAGCGCATTTCAAACGGAAAAGCACTGGTGGCAGAGCTAGCCTCTGCCCCCAGTCCCCCCCAAGTTTCAAGTTCACCCCCCCCCCCTTGCACTCAGATTTTTAGGTTTTGATCTGCATTTAACTAGATTTATCTGCACTTGACCTTGAACTGAGTCGGCTGGGGTTGGCCACCGGTCGCAGGTGCGATAAGAACTCAGAGGTGATGGTCCATAAAAACCCGACCGGGGCCCCGAGCCCACAATTCTGGACTGCCAAAGTTCTGTAACACTACGCTCGAGTATAGCAACAAGTAAAGCTAAGAAAGCAACCATGATGAAGTGTGTTCTCATCGCTTGCCTGGCCCTGGCCAGCTTCACCTGCGTGTCCGGCACCTTCTGGAGGCCTTGCCCAGGCGGTGAGTACAGCTACATGTAGCTGTTAATAATTCTTTAACAATTTGCTGATTGAAGTTTGCTATAATTCGATTTTACAGGCTCCAAGACGCTGGACTTCGATGTCGAAGGCTGCGCAGGACAGCGGCTCTGCACGGTGCGACGCGGCGAGACTCGCTCTTTGTCCATGCGATTCCGAGCCAGTGAGTTCTCGCTCACTAGCCTACTATGAGTAGCTTTTTATGGCGCTTCTGTTAGTCTATAATCAATTGATAATCAAAACATTGTTTTGCAGCTAGCGACAGCTCCACCCTGACTGCCGCTGTTTTTGGCAAGTCTCGCGGCATGAGCAGCCCCATGCCGCTGGCCAGCAACAGCTTCGAGAGCAACGCCTGCAACAACTTGGTTGACGGCAGCGAGTGCCCGATCGTGCGCAACCAAGTGTACAATTACCGGATGCCGCTGCTGATTGAGCAGTTCTTCCCACCCGTGAGTCCTAGCTGCTGTCCTTTTATCTCATTTAAATACTTTTTACTACTTTTTAATAAAAATTACAATTTCATCGTTTTGCATTTTTCCCACAGACGACCTACATGATCCAGTTCAGTCTGAAAGACGGCTCATCGAGGGTTCAGTCGTGCGGCCGCATGGTTATTCGGGTGGTCTGAACTGTCAGGTTAACTTTAAACTTTCATAAAGAGTCGATGACAAGCCCCACTTGTTAAAAATATGCCCTAGCTTACAGCTCGCTTTCAGCTGAATTTTATTACGTCGGGATTTTAATAAAACAAAAAATCAACTCCTTTGTCGATGGCGCTACAGTTTGCAAAATATAAATTTCTGTAATAAACTAAATAGATTTCTACAACTGATTATAATAAACCAATTGAGTTTTCAATCCTTTTGTATATTTTTACCAATTTCACAATTTCCACTTGATTAAATATTAGAAGTACATTAAAACAATTAACTGTGTGCAGCTGAAACCAGATTGTTAAAAATTGTTTTAAAAGTATCAAATTATTCACAGTTACCGCGTGCAAAAGTGCTAAAAAGCATTATAAAATTATATTGCTTCTTTAAACCAAAGTATTAAGACTACATTTTTTGTTTTAAAAGATAAAATTTTATTGGACATTGATTAACTTATTGATCGCATTTTAGCCATAGAAGTTTTAACTTTCCAACACTTACTATGTCTGTGGTTAAAAGTCCATTAATTTAGTGCAATAGCATGGTGCAAGGAAAGATATCAAATATACGAAATGAATCACTGAAAAAAATTTATGAATATTTCTCAGCTAGCTAAATCAGAACCAAAAAGTACCAAGCAAACATACTGTAGAGAGCCGATATAGCAATTAAAACCGAAGTCGAAATTATAAATCCTCAGGCTCCTACATTTACTTTTCGACCAAAGACAAAGACAAAAGACAAAAGGCTTCAGCCTTAGCTCAGCTATTTTAGCTATCGGTGTTTGCTCAGTACTCTTGAATCATATTTAACTCACTGTTCTGCATGGCAAGCTCTGAAACAAATTGAATGAATGAATGCGGTTGATTAAAAATGTAATTAAGAGGCAAGACTTCGTCAATTAAAGTTGAATTCTTCAGTTTTACACCCTGTTGCCAGCATTATTAAAACACAGCGGACGAGATCAGGCTGATCATTCGAGTGCAGCAGTTGACGTACAACTGTAGGCCATGGATCAGGTTGGACTGCCTGTCAAACTCCGGCTTGCAGGTCTTGCACATGCCGAATGGGTCTTTCATGTGGTCGATGGCGAAGCGAATGCAGTTGGCCCTGTCGGCGCCGTAGCAATTCATGGTTCTCAGGACCGCCGCTGACTCGGCCTGCAATGCACACATTGCCAACGCTATCACTGCTACAAGAAGCAGCGTGTTGCAGAGTCTGGTCGTCATAGCTTAGTTTTGGCAGAAACTGGCAGATATTGAAACTAGTTTGAAGTTTCGAAATTTGCACAATACTAAATTTGTCACCTTGAGTAACAAAAGTTTCTGTTCCATTCTGCTTTTGTACTAAAGACAGAGCGCTTTTTAGTTTTGGGAAATGTTGCCCTAAAAGCAAGCTGTTGCGGGCTTTGCCGACTTGGTAACTTGAATTTTATAGCTGAAACATCTGCCGTTGTGAGCAAAAAAACTTTAGTCGCACTGGCTTGGGTTAGCGCAGGCAGCAAAAGCTTCCCTACTCCCAACTTAGTTTATAAATATAATCTTTACTCCACTGGTAGCTTGAGTAAAATCCAGCTGAATCCAGTTTGTTCAACTGTATTTTTTATTCTAAAACGTAAATCATGCTACTTAAAGTAGACTATCGGAAATTCTAAAGCCAGATTTTATTTTAAAGTTTAAAAAATCTAAGGTAGATAGAAGCTTCCATACTGTGTCATGCGTGACAGATGTGTCAATTGGGATGTCAGATGGAGTGGGTGTTAAAAAGAGTTGTTTTCTGTTATCTGTGTACTTGTTTGTGACCGGTGACAAATAAATACATTTAGGGGTCAGACTTGTGTCCGATGTGCGTCTGATCATGTCAGACGGGTGGTGAATCAATTCAGTGGGTTTTAGATCATGTCAGATGGGGTTAGATCATGTCAGATGGGGGTTGGATCATGTTAGATGGGGGTTAGATCATGTCAGATGGGGGCTAGATCATGTCAGATGGGGGCTAGATCATGTCAGATTGGGGCTAGATCATGTCAGACGGGGGGTAAGATCATGTCAGATGGGGGTAAGATCATGTCAGACGGGGGGTAAGATCATGTCAGACGGGGTTAGATCATGTCAGATGGGGGCTAGATCATGTCAGATGGGGGCTAGATCATGTCAGATGGGGGCTAGATCATGTCAGATGGGGTTAGATCATGTCAGATGGGGGCTAGATCATGTCAGACGGGGGGTAAAATCATGTCAGACGGGGGTTAGTTCATGTCAGATCGGGATTAGATCATGTCAGATAGGGGTTAGATCATGTCAGACGGGGGGTTAGATCATGTCAGACGGGGGGTTAGATCATGTCAGATGGGGATTAGATCATGTCAGATCGGGATTAGATCATGTCAGACGGGGGTTAGATTATGTCAGATAGGGGTTAGATCATGTCAGATCGGGATTAGATCATGTCAGATAGGGGTTAGATCATTTCAGATAGGGGTTAGATCATGTCAGATCGGGATTAGATCATGTCAGATAGGGGTTAGATCATGTCAGATAGAGGTTAGATCATTTCAGATAGGGGTTAGATCATGTCAGATGGGGGTTAGATCATGTCAGACGGGGGTTAGATCATGTCAGACGGGTGGTAGATTATCCCAGCTCAAATGTTAAATTGTGTCAGATTTAATGTCAGAAGTGTTTTAGATGGTCCAACAACAGATGGTTCCCATCTAGTTTAGACTGATCGTAGTGAATATTTTTTGAATTATTACTTTACGAAGTAGCAGGTTGAAGTTTACACATCAGACGCACACAGCGGCCCTGTGTAAGCATAACTTAAAGCAACAAAGTGGAACTTCTGTTTCTTTCAGAACTACATATTGTAATTCTAAATTTACAGTGCGCCGTTTCTAAAAATCTCCAAGTACGCTTGAGTAGCATACTATGAAAAGCAATTGTTGCAGTAGACGAGGTTCATGAGCACAAAAAATGAGCTATAAAAAGCAATGAGCAGGTCGAAAATAGTTTACATCGTAAGCCCCCCGTACTTGAGGCCTTGAACTAGCGGTCGCTGTCTTGCAGATTCAATTCCACTCTTATATAGAGATAATTGGACAATGCAAAACATCACATTGATCCTTATCGGCTTTCTGGCCGCCAATGCAATCGGTAAGTCCGCAGTCAGGGTCCTCTAACTAGCCAACTAACTACCTAACTAACTAGCGAACTACCTTACTAGCGAACTAACTACCTAACAAACTACCCAACTAACTAACTAACTAACTAACTAACTAACTAACTAACTAACTCACTAACTAACTAACTAACTAACTAACTAACTAACTAACTAACTAACTAACTAACTAACTAACTAACTAACTAACTAACTAACTAACTAACTAACTAACTAACTAACTAACTAACTAACTAACTAACTAACTAACTAACTAACTAACTAACTAACTAACTAACTAACTAACTAACTAACTAACTAACTAACTAACTAACTAACTAACTGACTGACTAACTAACTAACTAACTAACTAAGTAACTAAGCAACTAACTTTTCTTCCCCCGCAGGCATGGCGCAGGGTCTCAAGTGTATCATGGCTTCTAGCGCGCCATCGCCAGAATCTGGTGTCAGTCGCGAATGCACAGACGGGCTTCGGGTTTGCATCAGCTATGCCTATCAGAACTCCAGAGGGAAGACAGTGAGTTCCCTAGATGTGGGTGCAGGAGAATCCAGAAGGTTTCAAGATCTGTAGAGTGCCGTCTAGAGGTGTGTCTTGGCGTCTGGAGGCATGCCTGGAACACTTGATGAGGTGCATGGGAGTACAGATATACAAAGCATAGACAGTGCAATGTGCGAGATTCAGCTCCACCAAATGCCTATCTAATGACTCCCATTGCGCAGTACTACAAGGGCTGCTACAACCAAGACGGCTGCGCCGGGCTGACCGCGCTGCCCAACTACGTGGACTGCAAGGTGTGCGCCACCGACAACTGCAACGCCGTCATCGGTGACGGCGTCGACCAGCTGAAGCGGGATCCACCGACTGCAACGCCGGATTATAAGAAGAAGGTGACCAAATCTGCCGTAGGCCTCATTAGTGCCGGACTGCTGCTGGCGTCGGCTGCAGCCTTCTCTGCCGCTTGCACTGCGTTCTGAACAAGAACGTCTATAATTGGTAGTAGAACTTGGGCGTGATTTTGAAACTGTGAGGAAACACAAACATTTTTAGTCGCTGAATTTGGTTATTTGCGGAGGGGAACTTTTAAATAGTGCTTTATGGTTGATTGCCCATCGTATATTGCTTCTTATCTCATCCTGCTAATTATGCTACCTGATTTCTTATCTCGCCTAATTATTTATCTTATTTCTCTTTTTACCTGGGTTCCTAACTTACCTGATTAGTTTGTCTTATCTGATTAGTGATTTCCCATCTTACCTGGGTTCTTACAATGTATCTTACCTAATTAATTATCTTATTTGATTTCTCATCCAACCTGGGTTCGTATCTCACCTGGTCTGTTGTTCCATTAACTTTTTTCTTACCTTATCACATAATTATAAACCTTACGCTCGTATAGTTTTATGGCTTTAAAAGTTAATAAGTGCTGCGTATTTTATGTTAGCGTTCGCCGTTTGAACAGCGAGTTGAAACATTATCAATACTATATAAATAACCCCTTAATTAAAATATTACACATCGACCCTTACCATTGACATTATTATGCTTAAGATGCGTTTTATTATGCGTTTCAAAATAGAAACCACGAACTTCCACACGCTACTGACTTAGCAGTAGTAGAACAAGAAATATTTGCCTCCCTAACAGAAAGCAGACAGCAGGTTAAACAATGGGTTTCTTGATATTTATGTACCAGGTAAAAATTCGTGTAGTACCGAGGGCCGCGTGGCGCAATGGATAACGCGTCTGACTACGGATCAGAAGATTCCAGGTTCGAGTCCTGGCGTGGTCGTTTTAAATTTTTTTCCTTACATTTAAGTTAAGAACATTAAAGTAGTTATCGGTGGACATTAGAGACATTAGACAAAACTGAAATGCAGTTGTTGCCTTTAAAAACGAGTGTTCACCAAGAGCCTCTTAAAGCCGTTTCCGATTTCAACATTCCCAGCCAAGCCTCGCAAAGTCACATGCAGGCCGCGTGATCAAACATGCTTGGCAGTAGCTCCGCTTTTGTAAATAAAATTAGAAATCCGTGCTCAAGGACTGCCAAATGCCGAGGGCCGCGTGGCGCAATGGATAACGCGTCTGACTACGGATCAGAAGATTCCAGGTTCGAGTCCTGGCGTGGTCGCTCTGAAATATATTTTTCGATTTTACTTGTATTTTTATATGGCCACAAAAACAAAATAGTCGTTTGGCAAGAAATCCGGTGGGTCTCCGTGCTGCATTGCAATAGGTGTCACGTGTCAGTGAGGCATTGGAATAGGTGTCAGTGAGGCATTGGAATAGGTGTACGTGAGGCATTGGAATAGGTGTCAGTGAGGCATTGGAATAGGTGTCAGTGAGGCATTGGAATAGGTGTCAGTGAGGCATTGGAATAGGTTTCAGTGAGGCATTGGAATAGGTGTCAGTGAGGCATTGGAATAGATGTCAGTAAGGCATGGGATTGGTGTCAGTGAGGCATTGGAATAGGTGTCAGTGAGGTATTGGAATAGGTGTCAGTGAGGCATTGGAATAGGTGTCAGTGCTGCATTGGAATAGATGTCAGTGAGGCATTGGAATAGGTGTCAGTGAGGCATTGGAATAGGTGTCAGTGAGGCATTGGAATAGGTGTCAGTGAGGCATTGGAATAGGTGTCAGTGAGGCATGGAATAGGTGTCAGTGAGGCATTGGAATAGGTGTCAGTGAGGCATTGGAATAGGTGGAATTCGAATAATTCGAATTTCTCTGGAATTCAGTTTTTCCTCAAAAGATTTAACATGCTCTATAATTACTACTGAAATCGTATCCATTAAGAGATTGGCATGTGATCAAACAGATAAAGGATAAAGGAATGCTCAAGGACTACCAAATTTCGAGGGCCGCGTGGCGCAATGGATAACGCGTCTGACTACGGATCAGAAGATTCCAGGTTCGAGTCCTGGCGTGGTCGCTCTGAGCAATTAATATTTTTTTGTAAATAAATAATCTCAGAGTTCAATATGCACCTCTGACTGCAGTTGTACATCAGATGTGGAAGTTCTGTCTGTATGCCGTACTCACGCACAATGCAGTGCTGGCGTACTGGTTGGTTCAAGCTGAGCGCCCCAGCTATTTAAGGTTCTGACATCGAAACTGGCATTCTTTATTTGCTATTCTCCGCGGACAGAAAAGTTTAGACAGAAGAGCCACAGAATGCTGAGACAAACTGCCTGCTCTGCTATTCTGCTATGCTAGCTTTCAATGCAATCGGTGAGTTTTGTAATCTGGCGTTATGATTTGAGTTCTGAGAGATACTTGTAGGTTAGTGTGAAATGAAAAGAGTCACTTTCATTGTTTGCATCATGGGAGACTGCTGTCACAGCCATAGTCACAGTCACAGTCCCAGTCCCAGTCACAGTCACGGTGTCCCAGTCACAGTCACAGTCACAGTTTCATAGTCACAGTCACAGTGTCACAGTCACGGTCACAGTGTTACATTCACAGTCACGGTGTCACAGTCACAGTCACAGTCACAGTCACAGTCACAGCCACAGCACTCAGTCACAGTCAGAACGGTAGTGTCAGCACCCAGTCACAGCTCACAACATACCCCGATTCGCCCAGACCCCGCAGCTGGACTTCGATGTCACTCAGCATCCAACGCTCCATCGCCAGACGGCAGAGCAGCCAGTGTAAACTGTGTGGCAGGTTATGACTACTGCATCAGGTTCTCAGTTGCCATCGGCGGCAGGAAATCGGTATGACGTGAATTCTACCAGTGTCGAATTGCAGTTTTGTCTAAATCCGTTTAAACACGTGGCCTGTTGCGACCTCTTACTACTTGTGGCAGTAATATAAAATGATTGGCCAAAAACATTTTCAGTACTACAGGGCCTGCTACCTGGACAAGGACGGCTGCTTAAGCCTCACCTCCTTGCCTAACTATGGAGACTGCTCAGTGTGCTCAGCTGACAACTGCAACTAAGGATTACTACTTTAATGAGTAATCAAGACTGAACATCTTTTGATAAGCTTTGATATAAGCTGCAAAAACTGGTTGTATCTGTGTATTATATATTAATTTAATTGTAGGCTGAAAGGTAAGATTAACTAATGATAGAAAAAAGATTTTTAATTCACGTTGAACTCATAATGATTTTAAAATATATTGAAAAAATTGCATGTACTACTAAAATATTTCATAAAATTAATTTTCAATTGTTAAAATGGCTTACTTGTTGACTGTCTTAATCATTATCAGGTGTGACTGGGTTGAGCATTATCAGGTGTGACTGGGTTGAGCATTATCAGGTGTGACTGGGTTGAGCATTATCAGGTGTGACTGGGTTGAGCATTATCAGGTGTGACTGGGTTGAGCATTATCAGGTGTGAATGGGTTGAGCATTATCAGGTGTGGGTTGATCTTTATCAGGTGTGACTGGGTTGAGCATTATCAGGTGTGACTGGGTTAATCATTATCAGGTGTGAATGGGTTGAGCATTATCAGGTGTGGGTTGATCTTTATCAGGTGTGACTGGGTTGATCTTTATCAGGTGTGACTGGGTTGAGCATTATCAGGTGTGACTGGGTTGAACATTATCAGGTGTGACTGGGTTGAGCATTATCAGGTGTGACTGGGTTGAGCATTATCAGGTGTGACTGGGTTGAGCATTTTCCGGTGTGACTGGCTTGATCTTTATCAGGTGTGACTGGGTTGAGCATTATCAGGTGTGACTGGCTGATCATTATCAGGTGTGACTGGCTTGAGCATTATCAGGTGTGACTGGCTTGATCATTATCAGGTGTGACTGGCTTGATCATTATCAGGTGTGACTGGCTTGATCATTATCAGGTGTGACTGCTTGATCATTATCAGGTGTGACTGGCTGATCATTATCAGGTGTGACTGGCTTGATCATTATCAGGTGTGACTGGCTGAGCATTAGGTGTGACTGGCTGGATCATTATCAGGTGTGACTGGCTTGAGCATTTTCAGGTGTGACTGGCTGATCATTATCAGGTGTGACTGGCTTGAGCATTTTCAGGTGTTACTGGCTTGATCATTATCAGGTGTGACTAGCTTGATCATTATCAGGTGTGACTGGCTTGAGCATTTTCAGGTGTGACTGGCTTGATCATTATCAGGTGTGACTGGCTTGATCATTATCAGGTGTGACTGGCTGGATCATTATCAGGTGTGACTGGCTTGAGCATTTTCAGGTGTGACTGGCTTGATCATTATCAGGTGTGAATGGCTTGATCATATCAGGTGTGACTGGCTTGATCATTATCAGGTGTGTCTGCTTGATCTTATCAGGTGTGACTGGGTTGAGCATTATCAGGTGTGACTGGGTTGAGCATTATCAGGTGTGACTGGCTTGATCATTATCAGGTGTGACTGGCTTGAACATTATCAGGTGTGACTGGCTTGAACATTATCAGGTGTGACTGGCTTGATCATTATCAGGTGGACTGGCTTGATCATTATCAGGTGTGACTGGCTTGATCATTATCAGGTGTGACTGGCTTGATCATTATCGGTGTGACTGGCTGGCATTATCAGGTGTGACTGGCTGATCATTATCAGGTGTGACTGGCTTGAGCATTTTCAGGTGTGACTGGCTGATCATTATCAGGTGTGACTGGCTTGATCATTATCAGGTGTGACTGGCTTGATCATTATCAGGTGTGACTGGCTTGATCATTATCAGGTGTGACTGGCTGATCATTATCAGGTGTGACTGGCTTGATCATTTCAGGTGTGACTGGCTTGATCATTATCAGGTGTGACTGGCTTGATCATATCAGGTGTGACTGGCTTGATCATTATCAGGTGTGACTGGCTTGATCTTTATCAGGTGTGACTGGCTTGAGCATTATCAGGTGTGACTGGCTTGATCATTATCAGGTGTGACTGGCTTGATCATTATCAGGTGTGACTGGCTTGATCATTATCAGGTGTGACTGGCTTGATCATTATCAGGTGTGACTGGCTTGATCATTATCAGGTGTGACTGGCTTGATCATTATCAGGTGGGACTGGCTTGATCATTATCAGGTGTGACTGGCTTGATCATTATCAGGTGTGACTGGCTTCATTATCAGGTGTGACTGGCTTGATCATTATCAGGTGTGACTGGCTTGATCATTTCAGGTGTGACTGGCTTGATCATTATCAGGTGTGACTGGCTTGATCATTATCAGGTGTGACTGGCTTGATCATTATCAGGTGTGACTGGCTGATCATTATCGGTGTGACTGGCTGATCATTATCAGGTGTGACTGGCTGATCATTATCAGGTGTGACTGGCTGAGCATTTTCAGGTGTGACTGGCTTGATCATTATCAGGTGTCTGGCTTGATCATTATCAGGTGTGACTGGCTTGATCATTATCAGGTGTGACTGGCTTGATCATTATCAGGTGTGACTGGCTTGATCATTATCAGGTGTGACTGGCTTGATCATTATCAGGTGGACTGGCTTGATCATTATCAGGTGTGACTGGCTTGATCATTATCGGTGTGACTGGCTGGGTCATTATCTGGTGTGACTGGCTGATCATTATCAGGTGTGACTGGCTTGAGCATTTTCAGGTGTGACTGGCTTGATCATTATCAGGTGTGACTGGCTTGATCATTATCAGGTGTGACTGGCTTGATCATTATCAGGTGTGACTAGCTTGATCATTATCAGGTGTGACTGGCTGATCATTATCAGGTGTGACTGGCTTGATCATTATCAGGTGCGACTGGCTTGAGCATTTTCAGGTGTGACTGGCTGATCATTATCAGGTGTGACTGGCTTGAGCATTTTCAGGTGTGACTGGCTGGATCATTATCAGGTGTGACTGGCTTGAGCATTTTCAGGTGTGACTGGCTTGATCATTATCAGGTGTGACTGCTTGATCATTATCAGGTGTGACTGGGTTGAGCATTTCAGGTGTGACTGGCTTGATCATTATCAGGTGTGACTGGCTTGATCATTATCAGGTGTGACTGGCTTGATCATTATCAGGTGTGACTGGCTTGAGCATTATCAGGTGTGACTGGCTTGATCATTATCAGGTGTGACTGGCTTGATCATATCAGGTGTGTCTGGGTTGATCTTTATCAGGTGTGACTGGGTTGAGCATTATCAGGTGTGACTGGGTTGAGCATTATCAGGTGTGACTGGGTTGAGCATTATCAGGTGTGACTGGGTTGAGCATTATCAGGTGTGACTGGTTGAGCATTATCAGGTGTGACTGGGTTGAGCATTATCAGGTGTGACTGGGTTGAGCATTATCAGGTGTGACTGGGTTGAGCATTATCAGGTGTGACTGGTTGAGCATTATCAGGTGTGACTGGGTTGAGCATTATCAGGTGTGAATGGGTTGAGCATTATCAGGTGTGGGTTGATCTTATCAGGTGTGACTGGGTTGAGCATTATCAGGTGTGACTGGGTTGAGCATTATCAGGTGTGACTGGGTTGAGCATTATCAGGTGTGACTGGCTTGAGCATTATCAGGTGTGACTGGGTTGAGCATTATCAGGTGTGACTGGGTTGAGCATTATCAGGTGTGACTGGCTTGATCTTATCAGGTGTGACTGGGTTGAGCATTATCAGGTGTGACTGGGTTGAGCATTATCAGGTGTCTGGCTTGATCATTATCAGGTGTGACTGGCTTGATCATTATCAGGTGTAACTGGCTTGATCATTATCAGGTGTCCCTGGCTTGATCATTATCAGGTGTGACTGGCTTGATCATTAGCAGGTGTAACTGGCTTGATCATTATCAGGTGGACTGGCTTGATCATTATCAGGTGTGACTGGCTTGATCATTATCAGGTGTGACTGGCTTGAGCATTATCAGGTGTGACTGGCTTGATCATTATCAGGTGTGACTGGCTTGAGCATTTTCAGGTGTGACTGGCTTGATCATTATCAGGTGTGACTGGCTTGATCATTATCAGGTGTGAATGGCTTGAACATTATCAGGTGTGACTGGCTTGATCGTTATCAGGTGTTACTGGCTTGATCATTATCAGGTGTGATTGCCTTGATCATTATGAGGTGTGACTGGCTTGAGCATTTTCAGGTGTGACTGGCTTGATCATTATCAGGTGTGACTGGCTTGATCATATCAGGTGTGACTGGCTTGATCATTATCAGGTGTGTCTGGGTTGATCATTATCAGGTGTGACTGGGTTGAGCATTATCAGGTGTGACTGGGTTGAGCATTATCAGGTGTGACTGGGTTGAGCATTATCAGGTGTGACTGGGTTGAGCATTATCAGGTGTGACTGGGTTGAGCATTATCAGGTGTGACTGGGTTGAGCATTATCAGGTGTGACTGGCTTGATCATTATCAGGTGTGACTGGGTTGAGCATTATCAGGTGTGACTGGCTTGATCATTATCAGGTGTGACTGGGTTGAGCATTATCAGGTGTGACTGGGTTGAGCATTATCAGGTGTGACTGGGTTGAGCATTATCAGGTGTGACTGGGTTGAGCATTATCAGGTGTGACTGGGTTGAGCATTATCAGGTGTGACTGGCTTGATCATTATCAGGTGTGACTGGGTTGAGCATTATCAGGTGTGACTGGGTTGAGCATTATCAGGTGTGACTGGGTTGAGCATTATCAGGTGTGACTGGGTTGAGCATTATCACAGTCAGTTAGTTTGTATTGCAATGGAGAGAATGGAAAAGGTTATTAAGGCAAGCGACAATGCTACAGGTTCAGCAGGTATACGAAGATACCTGAATACAGAAAACCTGCCGCACATAACCACTTTGTGACGGCTCTGGCTGACGACAGCAGGTCAAATAAATCTGGAAATCAGATTCAGTATTTTCAATTTTATTTGACAGACTGAGGCAGTTCTGCTGCCGAGGGCCGCGTGGCGCAATGGATAACGCGTCTGACTACGGATCAGAAGATTCCAGGTTCGAGTCCTGGCGTGGTCGCTCTGCGATTTTTTTTCGATTTTTCAATATATCCGCGAAAAATATCTGAATATTGGTTCGACAAGACATCTAGTGAGTGTCAGTAATGCATTGGAAAAGGTGTCAGTGAGTCATTATAATAGACTTCAGTGAGGCATTGGAATAGGTGTCAGTGAGGCATTGGAATAGGTGTCAATGAGGCATTGGAATAGGTGTCAGTAAGGCATTGGAATATGTGTCAGTACTGCATTGGAATATATGTCAGTAAGGCATTGGAATAGGTGTCAGTGAGGCATTGGAATAGGTGTCAGTGAGGCATTGGAATAGGTGTACGTGAGGCATTGGAATAGGTGTCAGTGAGGCATTGGAATAGGTGTCAGTGAGGCATTGGAATAGGTGTCAGTAAGGCATTGGAATATGTGTCAGTACTGCATTGGAATATATGTCAGTAAGGCATTGGAATAGGTGTCAGTGAGGCATTGGAATAAGTGTCAGTGAGGCATTGGAATAGGTGTACGTGAGGCATTGGAATAGGTGTCAGTGCTGCATTGGAATAGGTGTCAGTGAGGCATTGGAATAGGTGTCAGTGAGGCATTGGAATAGGTGTCAGTGAGGCATTGGAATAGGTGTCAGTGAGGCATTAGAATAGGTGTCAGTGAGGCATTGGAATAGGTGTCAGTGAGGCATTGGAATAGGTGTCAGTGAGGCATTGGAATAGGTGTCAGTGAGGCATTGGAATAGGTGTCAGTGAGGCATTGGAATAGGTGTCAGTGAGGCATTAGAATAGGTGTCAGTGAGGCATTGGAATAGGTGTCAGTGAGGTATTGGAATAGGTGTCAGTGAGGCAATAGGTTTTAGTGATGTAATGATGGAATAATGTTAATTATGTAAATAAATATGCAAATGGTGCAAACACCCGAGACGGCGGCGCGTCACTGGGGAGCAGAGCTCAACCATCCGGTTGTAGGCCGTGTGCTGCACTCTCTGCCCCACATTATTCATGACTCACTTCTCTCGCCTAAACTTGTTTACCGATTCTCGACCAATCACGCATCGCTTCACCCTTAACCCAACATTGACTAATAAATATACTGAGCAAACAAAGCCACACAGAGGCCATCTTTTTTTCGGCACGCTAACCTAGACTTCACACCGGTCCGTTGCAGTCGGTAGAAGTGGTCGTCGGCAGGAGAGCAGTCGATGTCCGAGCTCCTTCTTATTGAGCGGGTGGTCATTTTGAGCTGGGAGAAGACGGCTCAGGGATTCCAGGGAAATCAAAGAACTGTCAAGATCAGATCAGCGTGACGTAGATTCAGGCAATGAACCCATGCCTCCGACAAGTTCGAACTCCGATCCTTCGACAGGATCCGAGCTACGAGCTATCTATTTCCAATAGTTGTTACTAATAGCAAGCTGAGGGATGTTATTGCTTTAAAAATACACGAAAAGAGTTTAATAAGCGAAATCAACATGATGCTGATGTAACCGCCCTTGTCGCCCGTCCGCTCCGTTGAGAGACGAACGCATGACCAGAGGGGGCAATGACCGTAGGCTGCCTATGACCGGGCAATGACCTGACGGACCTCCAGCACCAGACTGTCCCACCCAATGATTGATAGCTTTGGTAGCGCTCTCGTGACCAGAGGGCCAAGGACCCACATGGACCCCACCTGTAGCCAAGGTGCAATAGTTGGTCACTCGGTCAGAGCATGACCGAATGGCTGCCACCGCTCTATGTGACCTGGCGCACCTGGATCTTATTACCAGACCTCTCGAGACTAGAGCCCCGCCTGGATTGGTTACCAGGGGATTTAGGCTAACAGGGGAGACACATGCAGCCGAGTACAGGGACTCTGCTTGGGGCATGATCGGGAACTCTGGGCTCAATCTGGAGGATTTCTCATCAGGGGATCCTTTGTGGCTGTGAGCGAGGCTGACTTGCGGCTTCAATTACTAAGAGTAGTGTGAGGCGAACATGTACTGTCTCTAGTTTCGATTGCTCAGGGCGAAGGGGCACGTCAGCATGGGGTTGCAACCTTCCTACTGCCATTCTGTGCCAAGACTCGCTAATCCCCTCTACTGCACGCACACTCGGACCCGCAGCACGCACTCACAGGCGAGCTTTGCACGGGGAGAGGCCATTAGCTTACCCAAACTTCCTTATGCTTTGCCACTCAGGGAGAAAGGCTTAGCAAGCCATGAATGAAATGATGGTGAAAGAGTGAATAATGAGGAGGTTAGTAATAGTTAATAATTAGGCCCTTAGGCAAAATAATCGGGCAATAAGGCGGCTTCACTATTGAGTAAAATACAGCAAAATATACGGTATCAAGATTGGCTCAGCTCTCTAATTAAGCAATGGAAAATAGGCGAACCCCGGATAAGCAAGGCAATCAGAGCACAAATTAGTAATAGGAACTTACCTGCGGCTGCACAGAGAGAGGGAGAGAGAGAGAGCGATGGAGTGACCGTGGGCGGCTATTGGCTGCAGTCGGGCAGGCAGTGAAGCGGCGATGCGCTGAAGCGACGAGGCGCTGATGTAGTTCAGGCGATGCTGAAGATGATTGGCGGTGACAGACCGCGGACCGACAGATGAGCTCACTTGGGGAGCTGAAGATAACTTGGCGGTGACAGACCGCGGACCGGCAGAGGTTCGTCCTATAGACGAATGGGTCAGATCGAGGTCTGACAGCAAGCCCACAATAGGGACAAGACAAAAGCCTTAGAGTAAGCGTCTGAGGGTTCTTATATAGCCTTCCTTATGACGCTTCCTTATATAGCCTTCCCAGCCGCCGCTCCAAGGTCGTTTCCATGACTCTCTCTCTCTCTGATTGGCTGCCGGCAGAATGACGTCAGAATGAGTCATGATGAGAAGCATGAGAATGGCAAAGCAACATGAGAAATGGGAAAATTGTGCAATCCAGAGGTGGGGTGGGAGCATAATTGGCGCAGCGGGAGGTCGCGAAAATGTTGCGCAAGCAAACATTGAGAACAATTGGGGTGGGGTCGAGGACAAAGGAAATAGAAATCGGGATAATTGGGGAGAACCGAGAACAATAGAAAAGTAAACATTGGAGAAAAGGTGCTAATTGGGTGCGAAAATGAGAACAAAAGAATCAAAAACGAGAACAATAGAACCGGAGGTGGGGTGGGTGTGGCATGAGAAATTTGGAGAGGAGAGCAATTGCATGAGAAAAGGTTGCGCAAGAGGGGGTGGTGAGTCATCGATGAGTCATCGAGGGGAAAGAGGGGTCACAAGACTTTCGTCACCGTTTGGGAGTTTACTAAGGGGTGGGGAGACGGTGAGCGCACAAAGTACTGTAAGTAGGTACCAGAAAAGGGAGAGAGCGCAGAAAAACAGTGCAAAAAGAGACAAAAAGATAAGAAGCGGGAAAAGTACAAGCTAGATGGGGCCTCACTCACCCAGAACTACAAGGAAACTGACAGAAACGCCTCACTCACCCAGAACTACAAGGAAACTAACAGAAACGCCTCACTCACACAGAACTACAAGGAAACTCACACAAACGCCTCACTCACACAGAGCTACAAGGAAACTGACAGCAACGCCTCACTCACACAGAACTACAAGGCAACTGAGAGAAACACCTCACTCACACAGAACTACAAGGAAACAACTGACACAAACGCCTCACTCACACAGAACTACAAGGCAACTGAGAGAAACGCCTCACTCACACAGAACTACAAGGAAACAACTGACACAAACGCCTCACTCACACAGAACTACAAGGAAACTAACAGAAACGCCTCACTCACACAGAACTACGAGTACAAGGAAACTAACAGAAACGCCTCATTCACCCAGAGCTACAAGGAAACTGACAGAAACGCCTCACTCAACCAGAACTACAAGGAAACTGACAAACGCCTCACTCACCCAGAACTACAACGAAACTGACAGAAACGCCTGACTCACACAGAACTACAAGGAAACTGACAGAAACGCCTCAATCGCACAGAACTACAAGGAAACTGAGAGAAACGCCTCACTCACACAGAGCTACAAGGAAACTGAGAGAAACGCCTCACTCACACAGAACTACAAGGAAACTAACAGAAACGCCTCACTCACACAGAACTACGAGTACAAGGAAACTAACAGAAATGCCTCACTCACACAGAGCTACAAGGAAACTGACAGAAACGCCTCACTCACACAGAACTACGAGTACAAGGAAACTAACAGAAATGCCTCACTCAACCAGAGCTACAAGGAAACAACTGACACAAACGCCTCACTCACACAGAACTACAAGGAAACTAACAGAAACGCCTCACTCACACAGAACTACAAGGAAACTGACAGAAACGCCTCACTCACCCAGAACTACAATGAAACTGACAGAAACGCCTCACTCACACAGAACTACAAGGCAACTGAGAGAAACACCTCACTCACACAGAACTACAAGGAAACAACTGACACAAACGCCTCACTCACACAGAACTACAAGGAAACAACTGACACAAACGCCTCACTCACACAGAACTACAAGGAAACAACTGACACAAACGCCTCACTCACACAGAACTACAAGGAAACTGACAGAAACGCCTCACTCACCCAGAACTACAAGGCAACTGACACAAACGCCTCACTCACACAGAACTACAAGGAAACTGAGAGAAACGCCTCACTCACACAGAACTACAAGGAAACTAACAGAAACGCCTCATTCACCCAGAGCTACAAGGAAACTGACAAACGCCTCACTCACCCAGAACTACAACGAAACTGACAGAAACGCCTGACTCACACAGAACTACAAGGAAACTGACAGAAACGCCTCAATCGCACAGAACTACAAGGAAACTGAGAGAAACGCCTCACTCACACAGAACTACAAGGAAACTAACAGAAACGCCTCACTCACACAGAACTACGAGTACAAGGAAACTAACAGAAATGCCTCACTCACACAGAGCTACAAGGAAACTGACAGAAACGCCTCACTCACACAGAACTACGAGTACAAGGAAACTAACAGAAATGCCTCACTCAACCAGAGCTACAAGGAAACAACTGACACAAACGCCTCACTCACACAGAACTACAAGGAAACTAACAGAAACGCCTCACTCACACAGAACTACAAGGAAACTGACAGAAACGCCTCACTCACCCAGAACTACAATGAAACTGACAGAAACGCCTCACTCACACAGAACTACAAGGCAACTGAGAGAAACACCTCACTCACACAGAACTACAAGGAAACAACTGACACAAACGCCTCACTCACACAGATCTACAAGGAAACAACTGACACAAACGCCTCACTCACACAGAACTACAAGGAAACAACTGACACAAACGCCTCACTCACACAGAACTACAAGGAAACAACTGACACAAACGCCTCACTCACACAGAACTACAAGGAAACTGACAGAAACGCCTCACTCACACAGAACTACAAGGAAACTGACAGAAACGCCTCACTCACACAGAACTACAAGGAAACTGACAGAAACGCCTCACTCACACAGAACTACAAGGAAACTGACAGAAACGCCTCACTCACACAGAGCTACAAGGAAACTGACAGCAACGCCTCACTCACCCAGAACTACAACGAAACTGACATAAACGCCTCACTCACACAGAACTACAAGGAAACTGACAGAAACGCCTCAATCGCACAGAACTACAAGGAAACTGACAGAAACGCCTCAATCGCACAGAACTACAAGGAAACTGACAGAAACGCCTCACTCACACAGAACTACAAGGAAACTGACAAACGCCTCACTCACCCAGAACTACAACGAAACTGACATAAACGCCTCACTCACACAGAACTACAAGGAAACTGACAGAAACGCCTCAATCGCACAGAACTACAAGGAAACTGACAGAAACGCCTCACTCACACAGAACTACAAGGAAACTGACAGAAACGCCTCACTCACACAGAACTACAAGGAAACTGACAGAAACGCCTCACTCACACAGAACTACAAGGAAACTGACAAAAAAACGCCTCAATCGCACAGAACTACAAGGAAACTGAGAGAAACGCCTCACTCACACAGAGCTACAAGGAAACTGACAGAAACGCCTCACTCACACAGAACTACAAGAAACTGACAGAAACGCCTCACTCACCAGAACTACAAGGAAACTGACAGAAACGCCTCACTCACACAGAGCTACAAGGAAACTGACAGCAACGCCTCACTCACCCAGAACTACAAGGAAACTGACAAACGCCTCACTCACCCAGAACTACAACGAAACTGACATAAACGCCTCACTCACACAGAACTACAAGGAAACTGACAGAAACGCCTCAATCGCACAGAACTACAAGGAAACTGACAGAAACGCCTCACTCACACAGAACTACAAGGAAACTGACACAAACGCCTCACTCACACAGAACTACAAGAAAACTGACAGAAACGCCTCACTCACACAGAACTACAAGGAAACTGACACAAACGCCTCACTCACACAGAACTACAAGGAAACTGACAGAAACGCCTCACTCACACAGAAATACAAGGAAACTGACACAAACGCCTCACTCACACAGAACTACAAGGAAACAACTGACACAAACGCCTCACTCACACAGAACTACAAGGAAACTGACAGAAACGCCTCACTCACACAGAACTACAAGGCAACTGAGAGAAACACCTCACTCACACAGAACTACAAGGAAACAACTGACAGAAACCCTCACTCACACAGAAATACAAGGAAACTGACAGAAACACCTCACTCACATAGAACTACAAGGAAACAACTGACACAAACGCCTCACTCACACAGAACTACAAGGAAACTGACAGAAACGCCTCACTCACACAGAAATACAAGGAAACTGACACAAACGCCTCACTCACACAGAACTACAAGGAAACTGACAGAAACGCCTCACTCACACAGAACTACAAGGAAACTGACAGAAACGCCTCACTCACACAGAACTACAAGGCAACTGAGAGAAACACCTCACTCACACAGAACTACAAGGAAACAACTGACACAAACGCCTCACTCACACAGAACTACAAGGAAACGGACACAAACGCCTCACTCACCCAGAACTACAATGAAACTGACAGAAACGCCTCACTCACACAGAACTACAACGAAACTGTCAGAAACGCCTCACTCACCCAGAACTACAAGGAAACTGACAGAAACGCCTCACTCACCAGAACTACAAGGAAACTAACAGAAACGCCTCACTCACACAGAACTACAAGGAAACTGACAGAAACGCCTCACTCACACAGAACTACAATGAAACTGACAGAAACGCCTCACTCACACAGAACTACAATGAAACTGACAGAAACGCCTCACTCACACAGAACTACAAGGCAACTGAGAGAAACACCTCACTCACACAGAACTACAAGGAAACAACTGACACAAACGCCTCACTCACACAGAACTACAAGGAAACAACTGACACAAACGCCTCACTCACACAGAACTACAAGGAAACAACTGACACAAACGCCTCACTCACACAGAACTACAAGGAAACTGACAGAAACGCCTCACTCACACAGAACTACAAGGCAACTGAGAGAAACACCTCACTCACACAGAACTACAAGGAAACTAACAGAAACGCCTCACTCAATCAGAACTACAACGAAACTGACAGAAACGCCTGACTCACACAGAACTACAAGGCAACTGAGAGAAACACCTCACTCACACAGAACTACAACGAAACTGACACAAACGCCTCACTCACACAGAACTACAAGGAAACTGACAGAAACGCCTCACTCACCCAGAACTACAATGAAACTGACAGAAACGCCTCACTCACCAGAACTACAAGGAAACTGACAGAAACGCCTCACTCACCCAGAACTGCAAGGAAACTGACAGAAACGCCTCACTCACCAGAACTACAAGGAAACTGACAGAAACGCCTCACTCACCCAGAACTACAAGGAAACTGACAGAAACGCCTCACTCACCCAGAACTACAAGGAAACTGACAGAAACGCCTCACTCACCCAGAACTACTCGAAACTGACAGAAACGCCTCACTCACACAGAACTACAAGGAAACTGACAGAAACGCCTCACTCACCCAGAACTACAAGGAAACTGACAGAAACGCCTCACTCACCCAGAACTACAAGGAAACTGACAGAAACGCCTCACTCACCCAGAACTACTCGAAACTGACAGAAACGCCTCACTCACCCAGAACTACAAGGAAACTGACAGAAACGCCTCACTCACCAGAACTACTCGAAACTGACAGAAACGCCTCACTCACACAGATCTACAAGGAAACTGACAGAAACGCGTCACTCACCCAGAGTATCGGTAAGCTCGGATATCCTTCGTGCCGGCACCTCCTGCAGTGGTCCCTGCTGCCACGGTCGCACTCCAGCAGGGCGCAGTCGCCCGATGCAGTGTCGAAAGACGCCACATGAGCCTTCGCCGCCTGAGATTTGCTAAGACAGACGAACTTGCTCTTAGCCTTGAACGTTGATAGCACCCTGTACTCGGCGAGGTCGCCTCAAACCGGCTTCCAGCTCCAAGATGACGTGGCAGAGACGGGCAGCGGAGACGGTAAAACGCAGGTGACGGCCAGCAGCAACAGTTGAAGGGCCGCAGTCATTTCTCAGGGCAATTGGAGACTTTACTTTTAGGTTGTGGCGAATGCTTTGATGTTGCAAAGAAGCGATTGCAGTTTTTCTCTCGGAAGGGCCAGGATTTTTCGAACGCTGCAGATTTTGTGTCTGAAGTGACTCGTATTTATGCAGAATTTTTCAGCCTTTCAATTTTGCGTGAATGCCTGCAGATTTCTGTTGAATGAGGTGTGATACCTTTGACAATTTCTGTGCTGTGTTAATCTGCTTCATTGGTTGCATCTGCATTTGGCTGTCTTGCCGCTTCAGCACGCTTGACAATGGCTTGACAGATGCCGCGCAGAAGAAAGCGAGTCTTTGAATTGTTTTGCTGCGTGAGGTAAACTGTTGATCCGTGAGGCGCTTCCAGACTGAGCTGCGCTGCATTGAGCTGCATTGCGCGGCACAATCAGTCATTGAAATGGTTGCTGAATTGCTTCTGCTTTCAGCTCTGTAGTTAAGATGGCTTCTGCTTCAGAATCCAGAATACAGACTCACCATTGAATGGCTCCACTCACGACAAAGATGTATTGTTTTCTGTTCAAATACTCCGTTCTGTTCCACTGGCTCCTCACTCACTGAATCGACGCAAAGCGACACTGCATAGCGAGACTTCAAAAATCTCCCTTTGAAGCAGTCGCTTTTTGTGTGTTTGTTTTTCTGCTCTTTATTCGGTTGAAAACAGTTTTCTTTCGACTCAGCTTTATCGTCATTTCGACTGACTCCTTTACCCGTCTCTATTGACAGCTGCTTTTGGTGAATAGTGTTAGGAAGAGAGAAAGTCAGCAAACCATGAAAAGAAGGCACGCATTTAGCGAAAATATTCTGCTGGATTATCAGGATGCTGTACTAGAATTGGCGCAAGTAAAATTAAGAAATTCATAGATAGCCAGAAGCAAGAATATTGCCCCATAGGCAAATGAACTGGCCGTGGCACCAGATATCCATACGCTAAACTGCAATCGTGCAAAATTGTTTGCTTGAATTCCAGTTTGCTCAAAATCTAAGCACACGATCTCTTGCATCCCGGACTGTCATCACAGATTTTGTGTCCATGTATTGTGTCCAAGGCGCAGGTTGTGTCGAAGCATATTTTTTGGCATCAGTAAAAGCAACACGCAGGCTCGAACGCTGGCCAACACCAAGCAAAGAAATTGAATTGTAGAAGTCAGCCGCTTAGCAGGAACTCGAGCTCTCGCTGTGGGAAAGTCAAAAGCGTCATAGTTTGAATATAGGGCGGGTTAGGCCAAAGACCTTTCTCGCCAGTGGGACTTTAAAGTGGGTGTTACTAGATATTAAAGTAGGTGTCGGTGGACATCAAAGTAGGTGTCGGTGGACATTAAAGTAGGTGTCGGTGGACATTAAAGTTGGTGTCGGTGGACATTAAAGTTGGTGTCGGTGGACATTAAAGTAGGTGTCGGTGGACATTAAAGTAGGTGTCGGTGGACATTAAAGTAGGTGTCGGTGGACATTAAAGTAGGTGTCGGTGGACATTAAAGTAGGTGTCGGTGGACATTAAAGTAGGTGTCGGTGGACATTAAAGTAGGTGTGTCGGTGGACATTAAAGTAGGTGTCGGTGGACATTAAAGTTGGTGTCGGTGGACATCAAAGTAGGTGTCGGTGGACATTAAAGTAGGTGTCGGTGGACATTAAAGTAGGTGTCGGTGGACATTAAAGTTGGTGTCGGTGGACATTAAAGTTGGTGTTAAAGTAGGTGTCGGTGGACATTAAAGTTGGAGTCGGTGGACATTAAAGTAGGTGTCGGTGGACATTAAAGTAGGTGTCGGTGGACATTAAAGTTGGAGTCGGTGGACATTAAAGTAGGGTGTCGTGGACATTAAAGTTGGAGTCGGTGGACATTTAAAGTAGGGTCGTGGACATTAAAGTACGTGTCGTGGACATTAAAGTTGGTGTCGGCCGGTGGACATTTAACTAGGTATCGGTGGACATTAGAGCAAGTATCAAT
>NIVC01003883.1:0-71960 GCA_002269645.1 Macrostomum lignano
AAAATCCGGAAAAAAATGCGTTGCAGAATTTTAGACAAAATTGCTAATTCTTAATATATCAAAAGTGCGCTTGAGATATTGGATTTGCAAAAGATAATCCTACTAGCTAAGATCAACAAGAAAAAATAAAAATAAAAACTAAATAAGGCACAAGCAAAAATTCAAAAAAATTCTATAAAAAGTAGAAACTTGTACATTCTCTAACATACATATTTGGACAAAAATTCAAATCACTACATTTTCTTAGAATGCATTTTTCATTATTGTCTTATTGATTACTTTTTGTTTTTACCATTTGTGTGATGTGCTAAGTACCAAAATAAAAATGCCACCAATAAAAAATATTTTGTGCGCCATAAAAAATCGCATAATTCTATTTGACTTAAGAAAATACAAGAATTCCATCCTGGTCCAAATGTTGTTGCCAAAAAAACTGTCGCTGAAGTGACCTGTCGCCGAAGTGATCGGTGACCTTAAAGATTATCTCTATCTTCAAGAAAGGCAAATTAACTAGACAAAACAACGAGTATAAATTTGACTTTGTATATCCTATATACTAAAAATGAGTTGTCTATGTTTGTATATAAATATGTGATTGATTAGAGAAAAATATTCTCCTAAAAGCATTGATATCATTTCATAAAACTGTTTACTTTATATGCTTAACCTATATACTAGACTTTAAAATTGTTTTTGACTTGGCAAATACTAACTAGGTGGCAGCCTAATACTAGTCAATTTGTCTAGGCCTTTGCTTTTCAATCTGCCAATTCAATTCATTTGTCTGCAAAATAGGCCTAGCTAAATGAAGTTTTTTATATATTATGCTGCTTTTTCATTTGTAAATAATATCAGTTGCAGTAAAAAATTAAAAAAGTAAAAATATCACTGGTAGGCCTATAAATACCTTATCAAATACTAAAATAGATAATTGTAAAATATATTCAAATATTATTTAGACAAATGAGTCAAATATGCAGCTGTCAGCAAATACTGTTTCACCAGCTTAAATTGCAATGAAAATAATGCCTTTTAAAAAAAGCAGTAGTTATTGATACAAATATTATAAATACTAAAATACTATAATAGCAAAATGGTTATTTTTATTTAGTCAATATAACATGCACTTACTTGAACTGGGCTTAAGGTTTTAACTGAAATTTAGCCATAAAAATTGCGAAACTGTTATTTCTATAATTCTATGGTCACTGTACAATGTACATTAGAAACAAAAGGCCTAATTTTATGGTCATGGGGAGAAATTTCATTTACATTAATAATAATAGTTCTTACATTAAGTAATCTAGCTAAGGTCAGTGACCAAAACGTTGTGTTGCGAGAAGTGCTACACTGACCTAACCTCTGGTGTGATGAACATAATTTATAAGTATTTGAAATTTAAATGTAGGTTAGGTTTTGATAAACAGGTTTCAATTCTCTCTCTCTCTCTCTCTCTCTCTCTCTCTCTCTCTTGAGTCCTTTTTTATATTTTAAGAAATAGTTCAATTTTCAAAATAAAAAATGTGTATAAATGAAAATATTATCTGTTAAAACAAACAACACACACGTTGTGCCTAAATTTTAAAATTATTTCAACGGTTAACTCATTTAAGAGAAGTATCTATACTTTAAATAATATGTGCTTATCTACACGACTACTTAAAAACACGATAAATAAATGTAACGTGCAGCGCTCACGTTTACGGTTGCATATTTTCCTCTTAATCATTTGCATGCAAAGAAGACCTATGTCACCCTTTTTGTTTTCATCTTGCTAAGCAAAAAGTTACATGATATTTAATTTTTCACATTGAGCAATAACTCTTTCTGACCGCAACTTTTACATGTGACTCTTACATGTACACTGGATCCATTAGAAATATACGTCGACTGACTATTTTGAAAAGCAAAGTACGCTAATAGTAAATAATAGCATCAGACAGAGTGCTTATGCCTGAAATCGAGGTGTCCATAGGGACAAAAAAGCTTTTATTACAAATTTTACAAATTTTAATACTCCATTTTAATGAACATGCACAATTGGTAAAAATAAAGAATACGCTCGTAAGTAACTTAAATTTATATCTTAAGAAAAGGAACTCTGAAAGAGTTAATATAAACAAAAATCAACGAAAAATAAATTCAATTTTATTGTTAATTAATCGTTCCCATTGTCTTCAATTCAAGGTGTCACGTGAACAAACAAGTACTACATCTAAATATACTAAATCTCTAATCTAAATATACTAAATCTCTAAGGTTTGTATGCTTGCTTACTTGTAAAATATACTAAAAATGAACTTCGTTATAGTTGACCGACGTACTTTTCGCAAAAGTACATTTTTAACAAAGTTTGCAAATTCAGTCAACGGAATGATATTTTTTAATAAAAATTGTAATATATCGTTTTATGTAACTTTTTTTCGAAATTTCAAAGGACTTTAAAGAACTGTATTAACAATTGTCTGTATATACTAAAACTGACGCGTTTTTTATAAAATTGTTGTCGCTCTCAGAGCAACGTCTGAACACGTCTGTCTTAACAAATACCACAAAAGTAGTGTGAATTTATCAGGGTCAACTTAAGTAGAAGGACTGAACACTCCAAAATCGTGGAAATTTTTTGAAGTCAAATTTTGCAATTGTGCCATGTCTGAACGGATTTGATGAATCGGGCAGATTTTTGCTCAGGATATACAGCTACATGTGCTCTTTCAATTGCTGCATGGCATTTTATTTATTCCCCCAGAATACGAAAGAATTGACTTTTTAGTACAGTACCCCGTAGATTGCATCGCATGCCTTTCAATGCAAAATCTTGACTTCTTTTTGGCAGTGGAAATTGCAAACACACCACGTTTATTAACCAGTAAAAATAAGTCATGCTCATAGTCAGTTCAATTAGCTAACCAATTTTGACCTCTGATTCGAGTTTGCAAGCTTACGATCAGGGTAGTAATGCATGCACTTAGCTCACGATGAAGTGATGAAGTGATCAGCAATACAATATACAGCTTTGTATTGACTATTGGAACAAGTGAGGCTTACCGATCCGCGAAGTACGAATAGAAAAACAGCATGCACATCTCGAAAACACATGGTGGTTTTCGACTAGAAAATGAATTGTCTATAGTAAGCTAAGTAAGCAGACAAAACAGATAAAGTTACATTGAACTGATAAAGCTACAAGCGTAATTAAGAAATAAAGTGAAAGAACTGCAGCGAGCAACATTCCCGACATCCCCCCTCGTTGAAGTCCAAAAAACACCAGTCAGTTCGAATAGTGCAGTCACAGTGTTGCAGATGCTCAGGTGGCTGCTTGCGACCGGGCACTGACTGTCTCGTCAGCGGCGCCCGCTCCTGGACCTTCCTTTGTCACCTCGGTAGCGTTGCTCAGCCGGTCCGCTGCTTCGTTTGAGATCTCCGGCGGTGGCACGGGTACTGCCTCCGGCAGCGAGCTCACCAGCAGCTGATCGGCGTACCGTCAGTAGATGGTAGTTACGGGTTCAGGTGGATACGACGGTGGACTCCGCTCAACAGGTGCCGCCGTCGGTCTTGGTGCCCCAGTTAGAGTCTCCCAGCAGAACTTGGTTGCCGGCTTGGAACTCGCGCGCACGCGACTACTGCTCCATCCGCTGTTCCTGGCGCTAATGCATGCTGTCCATCAGCAGGTCCAGCCGACTGCGCATCTGGCTGGGTCCGGGGTGACGTAGCGCGGCGTATTACGGTAGGACATCAGCATCTGCAGCAGTGCGGTCGCCGAGTGACCAATCTTGATCAGGTGTCGTTGACCACTTGGACGGAAGTCTCCACCTGGCATTTTGTGGCAGGGTGAAATGGCGCTGAGAGGACGTGGCGGATGAATTGCGCCAGGCGAACTCGCTGAAATTCGTGGAGGTGAATTGCGAGCCGTTGTCGGCGACCAGCATCCGATGGATGTTGAGTCTAGCAAAGACCTTGCAGAGTCACTCGATGGTGGCGATTGACATCATTCTATGCACCTGCTGAACCTCTGGTCACTTGCTGAAGGCTGATACAGGCCTCGCTGTGTGTTGATAGTCGTGCCACATCCATAGTCGTCCTCGGACAACGGCAGCTGCAGGAAGGCGCCTGCTTGGACCACTTGCAGTCGCAACCCAGCTTGGCAAACAGGTATTCGATGCGCATCAAACTCAAACTACTCAAACTACTGTGGCTGTAAACGGCATAGGGAACTACCTGATAATTGCTTTGAAACATTTCAAACAATATTCGACCTAGAATAAATACGACGCAATGTCCTAATGTGATCAGTACTACCGTGTTTGGCAACTATGAAATGTGTATTGTGATTCAGCATGCTTCTGTAGGCAGGCAGATCTTGAACCAGAGCCACAATAAAGCTGTGCTGCTTCACGGAACTCTAATTTTTGGCGAGCGGCAGATACTAAATGTGCTGCAAAAAAAGTTTAACGTTCTTTTGGCTATTTTATATTTGTCAATGTGAAAA
This sequence comes from Macrostomum lignano, assembly GCA_002269645.1. NCBI lineage: Eukaryota > Metazoa > Platyhelminthes > Macrostomidae > Macrostomum > Macrostomum lignano. The sequence continues at coordinate 4,490 of NIVC01003883.1, forward strand.
CTGCAAGTAAGTTGTCGTTCATTCACGATATGTCAGTCTTTTGAAAGTTACGAGTATTTCCAAGCACACCATCGAACAGAGGAGCCCAAAAACTTTTTAGACGAGTGAAAGAAGAAGCGAGAAGTAAGGGCGAAAAGGAGCCCTGCTGCTGCCAGCACGCAAACACCTGATGCGGCTTAGGGAGGTTGTCTGCGACACTGGGGGCTTCATAAACTGGTTTGAGGTATTGGGGGCACAATTTTTAGCTTTTTGGGAAAGGAACTACGCTGAACTGAGTCTCATCAGCTAGTTGAACTCTGTACAAATATCCAACAGCCAGCTGTCCTTCGTTCAAATCCTCTTACAAAATATTATACAGCTATAACATTATACATAAGACTTCTACCAGCATCCATTACTTCCATTTAATACGAAAACAAATTCAGAATTATCCGACTCTATCAAAATTGTTTGATTTTGTCTGCTAAATATACAGTACTGCTAAGCAATGAATAAAATGACCAAACTAGCACATGTAGCTTTGGCGTAACAGATTCTGTCCTATAGTATTGTATAACTGACTTTTCTTATGGTATGCTCAGTGAGCTCAGCTGTATGACCGAATGGGTACAGCCCCGTGTGAGCTCAGCTGTATGACCAAATGCGGTACAGCCCTGTGTGAGCTCAGCTGTACGATCGAATGGGGTACAGCCCTGTGTGAGCTCAGCTGTATGACCGAATGCGGTACAGCCCCGTGTGAGCTCAGCTCTATGATCGAATGCGGTACAGCCCCGTGTGAGCTCAGCTCTATGGCCGAATCTCCATTTAGGAAGTACCAGATGACTGCAGACAGTACAGCCCCATGCTGCTCATGGGGGGAGGCTGAAGGCGGTACAACTTTGTAGATGGTCACACAGTAATTCTCTTAATGTATTTATTGTAAACCCATCTGAAGCTGAATATGAGCATACAGTTAGAACAAAATATTGTTGCAAGTAGGTCCGGAAACATCACTTAACTACTCGTAAGTTCCTGCTATTTTTGCGAGTAACATTCACCAGAGTTTCCATGGGGAACCGCTGCTGCCGGAGCTGTCGGAACTGCCGGTAAGCTGCTCACCCTGCAGTTTGTACTGGGGCCTCAAATCCCCGGGTGCGACAGCATTCGGTGCCTTTTGGGCGCCCCGTCTGGAGGTGGAATGCCTGCAAAGTGCGAAATGCAAAAATTTCGTTTCTTGGAAGTGAGGTTTCACCATAGACAAAACACCTTGTTCTTTGTGCGCGCCCCCGTCTCTTAGGTGGGTGCGCCTGTCTCTTAGGTGGGCGCGCCTTCTCTAGGTAGCCCCCCTTCTCCAGGTGGCCCCCCTTCTCCAGGGGCGCCCCTTCTCCAGGTGGCCCCCCTTCTCCAGGGGCGCCCCTTCTCCAGGTGGCCCCCCTTCTCCACCCCTTCTCCAGGGGGTGCCCCCTTCTCCATGGGGTGCCCCTTCTCCAGGTGGCCCCCCCTTCTCCAGGGGGTGCCCCCTTCTCCAGGTGGCCCCCCTTCTCCAGGTGGCCCCCCTTCTCCAGGTGGCCCCCCTTCTCCAGGGGGTGCCCCTTCTCCAGGTGGCCCCCCTTCTCCAGGTGGCCCCCCTTCTTCAGGTGGCCCCCCTTCTCCAGGTGGGCGCCGCTACCTCTCGGTGTTTGCATAGATGCCCTGTCCAAGAGATGGCTTGTTGGCGTCTTCTGTTTTGCTTTTGGAAGGATTCAGTTTTGGTGGGCTATTGGGGCCGCGGCCCCTGCAGTCTGTTGCTATCTGGAGCCGAATGAAACTCCTCAGTATGCATTTTAGCTGGTTGCAAAACTATGCACAGTGGAAGAACATCAATGAGCCGAATCCGCTGCGGAGATCGCGACTGCCATGCTGCTGCAGACACAGCGGCCATGTACAAATGTACGTCTGCTGCCAGGACTATAGCTGCAGCAGCTGTGCAAAGCATTATTGGTAAGTCAGGCGCGCACCTCTGCTTGTTTGAGCAGTTCGGTCTCTCTACTCGAGGATTTTTTTCAAGTTCCATCGTCTCGGGTTTCAGCGTGAAGAGCAGCGATGTCAGAAGGTTGCGCCAGAACTGCTGCTGCAAGCACTACTATGCCACCTTCGTGAACAGCGACATCGTGATGACGTAGACTTTGCTCATGTTCAACTGGACCTGCCGCATGTGTCTCGCTAGCACCTCAGAAGGTTTTTGAAAGGTTTTTCAGAGCGAGCAAACACCCGAGTTTACTCTTTTATAAGTCAATAATTTCAGGCCTTACTAACTACGCATCAAATGCATGTAAAAGAAAAAATTGCTTTGAAATTCACAAAATTTTATCAATAAAAATCTTTGGCAATTTGCAGAAATTTTATCAACTTTATTTACGTTGCTTGGACAGTTTTTAATTAAAATTTGAACGATACTACTGAAGAAATGTCATGCAAACTTTAGCCAACACGAATCACAGCAAAACAAGCACTCAGTATGCCTTGCATGATGAGTATCACGCTAAGTAGCTGATATGCATGTAGTTGAGGTACATGTAGCTGATGTACATGTAGCTGATGTACGTGTAGTTGATGTACATGTAGCTGATGTACATGTAGCTGATGTACATGTATCTGATGTACATGTAGCTGATGTACATGTAGCTGATGTACATGTAGCTGATGTACATGTAGTTGATATGCATGTAGTTGAGGTACATGTAGCTGATGTACATGTAGCTGATGTACATGTAGCTGATGTACATGTAGCTGATGTACATGTAGCTGATGTAAATGTAGCTGATGTACATGTAGCTGATGTACATGTAGCTGATGTACATATAGCTGATGTACATGTAGCTGATGTACATGTAGCTGATGTACATGTAGCTGATGTACATGTATCTGATGTACATGTATCTGATGTACATGTAGCTGATGTACATGTAGCTGATGTACATGTAGCTGATGTACATGTAGCTGATGTACATGTAGCTGATGTACATGTAGCTGATGTACATGTAGCTGATGTACATGTAGCTGATGTACATGTAGCGATGTACATGTAGCGATGTACATGTAGCGATGTACATATAGCTGATGTACATGTAGCTGATGTACATGTAGCTGATGTACATGTAGTTGATGTACATGTAGCTGATGTACATGTAGCTGATGTACATCTAGCTTATGCTTTCTTAGTAATTGTTGTTGATGAAGTCTCATTAAATCGCTAGATCATAGAAATAGCGATTCTGTTTACAGTAAATACGATGATGTAAATACGATTTTGTTTACAAAGTCATTAACCGATTTCGTTGTTAATGCTGTGTTTAAATAGACTTTGAGTTTTTTTATGGACAGTTTATGCCATGCAGCTTTTTGTGAGCTCACCAAGCCTCTTAGTACATGTACCCGAGCTGATAAGTATTTGCTTTGAAAGTTTTGCGTCTGCAAAAGCCTGATTGTGTAGCAAATACTGGCTTCCAAAACCTGGAAATGTGCTCAGCTTCTTATCGCTACTCTGTCTACAATTTGATCATTATGAGTCTTCAAACACAGCTCGATTGCAGATTTTACTGAATTATCGGTATTGCATACAAACAATATAAGCTATTTAGTAGTAGCGGAGGCCGCCGAAATTATGCCCAGAACCGTCACAGCGCATTTGCACTGCCACAATGTGCTGTACTCAAAAGGAATGAATTTATACAAGGTACATCCGTCAATTTCAGGTCGTTTCCATGCTTGCATATCTATATTAGCTAAATTTTCCTTAACTTTTCCAGAACCTTCTCTACTGCTTTCGGTGAGTCTTTGCTGGTGTAAAAACAATTAAATCTTCGAGTCAAACGGCTCGCCAGCATCCGAGTTGCATCGGGCCCTCACAGCTCTGCTCAGCTCGAGAGCAATGAGCATCTGTAGCGCTCATCCCTCTGTCTATGCCGTTCTCAACAGTTGCATCTGCATCGCGGTTTTCTTTCATTTCGATTTGCAACCCAGCAGTCTGAAGTGCCTCATTGTTTCAGCTGGTAGCCCTGCTGCAGTCAACTGAAAACTGTAGCCACTGCCAGCGCCAACCCTCCGCTGCTCTTTCCTCTGCACCGCTCATTCTCTCCCGCGCGTACGCAGCAAGAAAGTGCGAGAGCAGCGAGGCAGAGCGCAGAGAGGAGGGCAGGCAGGCAGACAGGCAGGGAGTCCACCCTGTCTCTGGGTGGCGGGGGGGCAAAGTACAAGCAAGCGCGCGGCCACCCCATGGATGGCGGCGCATAAGAGCCACCATGCGCTCCCGCTAACGCTCGTAAGCTCAGCGCAGGTATTCAGCTCCACTGGCACAAGGATATCGCAAAAAAATTAATTATGTAAGTTTTCACGCTCTCTAAAATTCCAAGATAACGCCCGAATCGGTCATTTTAAGCCTTGCAGTAGCGCGCCATTCAGAAATCGGCAACTTTAATCAGCATTGACGCGCTTGTTAATTGTTAATTCAGTAAATCCTATGGATAGAAATATGCAATTTTTTTTGCTTTTCTACCTATATGAGAACTCAGATGGCAGAGCTGTCGGGCCTTTTGTAGTGAAGACAATTTTACCAACTACATTACTGAATGGTTAATTACTGTACATAAGTTACATTTAGCTCATGATTAGTAAAACCCATGAATTACAGGGTTAATTAAGCACATTCAGTAGATAATCATTTTATCTATTTTTAAATGCCAATTTCTCAAGAATTAAATCTTTTCTATAATTTTCAACAGATAGATAGTAAAGAACGAGTCACAAAACTTCTACAAGGCACCAAAATATTTCAAACATTCTACTGACAGTAGCAAACCTGGGCAGCAAGCGCTAAACATATCTAAATTATGCAAATTGCACACAAAGTGAGATACATGTAGCAGCAGCGAGCCTTGTTGATTTTACTTAGCCCTACTAAAAGATATCCCTGTCGAAACATTTGGAACTCTACATCGAAACTAGCAAACCTGGTTCATTCAGATCCAACCCTGCAGCCATGGACTCTGGCCAGCGACAGCAAGTTCAGGAGCTGCAGCAGGCCCTGATGCAGCTGGCCGCACTATTCGGCGTGTCTGCTGACGATCTCCAGAGCGTCACAAGCATGTCGTCGAGCGTGAAGGGCTTAATGGAGGCGGCGGCCGTAGGGAACAGGCAGCAGTGCCGCTCCCTGGTGAGCAAGGCCGGCGGCCCCAACGCTCGCGGCAACAAGGGCATCGTGGCGCTGCACGTGGCGGCGCACGAAGGCCAGTTGGAGGTGATGAAGGAGCTACTGGAGCTTGGAGCGGACATCGAGGCGGTGGACGAGGACGGCGACACGCCGCTCATCATGGCCGCCATGAACCGCCAGGACGATGCGGCCGACCTGCTCATTGAGAAGGGCGCCAACGTGCGCCATCTCAACAACAAGGGCCTCTCCGCTGCCGACGTGGCCCTCGCAAAGCGCAACTTAAACATGGTTTACTCGCTGGAAGGCGTCTCGCACTGCCTGCAATACGACTCGGACATTCACGAGAAGACTCTCACGAGCGCCGCTCAGGAGGGCAACACCCGCGTGATCGAGTTCTGGCTGGAGCACAGCCCCGAGCGCCGGGCCTACAACAGGCAGCTGGGGCAGAAGAGGACCATTGCATTCATTGCAGCCCTCAATGGCCACCTGGACATCATCGAGCTGCTGGAGTCCAAGAGAGCCGATTTCGAGCTGACCGACGATCGTGGCAACACCCCGCTATTCTGCGCCGCACAGAACGACCATTTCGAAGTGGTCCAGTTCCTTCTGGACAAGCGCTGCAACGTGAACCACGAGAACTGCAACCGGAGGACACCGATTTTCTCGGCTGTGAACAATGGACACGAGGATATTGTGAGCCTCTTGATTCGCCATGGTGCCCGAGTTGACCACGAGGACGAAGACGGCAGGACGCCGCTGGAGTGCGCAGTAAAGCAGGGCTCCCTGCCGGTGTTTCAAATGCTGGTGGAAGCTGGCGCGGACCCGAAGCACGTGAACTCTCGGGGCTACGATCTCGCCATGGGCGCCGCGGACTCCTCCAATCTTGAAATTCTCAAGGAGCTTAGGAAGCTGGGCGTGTCCTTGACTCGCGTCAACACCAGGAATGGTGAGACGGCCCTTCTCGGCGCCTGCCAGGTGGGTCCGGATGAAGTCGTCAAGTACCTGCTGAAAGAGGGAAGTGAAAAAAATCACAAGAACAGGCGCGGAATCAGTCCTGCCCTGCGAGCGGCGTACAATGGACTGACGGATGTTGTGTCTGTACTGGCCAATGCTGGAGCCAATATGGACATTGCGGACAACGATGGGGACACGCCGATTCTCTGCGCTGCCCAGCAAGGCAACCAGGAGATGGTGGAGCTCTTGCACGGCCTGGGCTGCAAGGTGTCGGCCAAGAACAACCGGGGCCGAACGCTCGTCTGGTTTGCGGCGAAGAGCGGCAACCTGGAGCTGGTGGAGTTTCTGAAGGACATTGGCGCTCCCATGGACGCTCCAGACGCCAACGGCAACACTCCGCTGATGATAGCGGTGATGGACGGCTCCAACCCCGATTTGGTCAGCTACCTGGTGCGCTGCGGCTGCAGCGTGAGGAAGCAAAACCAGAAGGGAGAAAACGCAGAGGCTCTCGCTAAAAAGGCGAACCAGCGGGCCATCCTGACAGTGCTGACGGAGACCAAACGGGAGCCTGGAGCCAGAGAGAAGATGACTGAAAGCGGGTTCCTGCGTAGGAGCCGGCCGCAGCCGCCAAAGCCGGAGATTGATCAGGAGCCAATGTAAGTGCAAGCTGGAGTTCAGTTCCAATACCCAATGTAAGTGCAAGCTGGAATTTAGTTCCAATACCCAATGCAATTGCAAGCTGGAATTTAGCTCCAATACCCTATGTAAGTGCAAGCTGGAATTTAGTTCCAATACCCAATGTAAGTGCAAGCTGGAATTTAGTTCCAATACCCAATGCAATTGCAAGCTGGAATTTAGCTCCAATACCCTATGTAAGTGCAAGCTGGAATTTAGTTCCAATACCCAATGTAAGTGCAAGCTGGAATTCAGTTCCAATACCCAATGTAAGTGCAAGCTGGAATTTAGTTCCAATACCCAATGCAATTGCAAGCTGGAATTTAGCTCCAATACCCTATGTAAGTGCAAGCTGGAATTTAGTTCCAATACCCAATGCAAGTGCAAGCTGGAGTTCAGTTCCAATACCCAATGTAAGTGCAAGCTGGAAATTCAGCTCCAGTGAACTTGTGATCATCTTCTGTCTTATGTCGCAGATATCCTGGTGCGGGCCTCGATGCGAGCTTCAAGAGATGGAACATCATGTGCGAGGATGACGGATCCAAGAAGCCGATTGGCGAGGGTGGCTTCGGCAAGGTGTACAAGGCCATCACGGACAAGCACCAGTTCGTGGCCGTTAAGGTTGTGCAGCTGCGGGGCCTGATGAGCGAGCAGACGACTCGCATCGTGTCCCAAGAGAAGAAGGGCATCGAGATCCTCAGCGGCCTCAAGCATCCCAATATCTTGGTGTTCCTCAAGTGCGAACAGGCTCCGAACGGCGACTTCTGCATCTTCACGGAGCTCATCTCCGGTGTCAGTCTGTGCGACTTGATGAGGCGCCAGAAGCAGCCATTCGAGGAGGCTGGAATCTGCAAATTTTCACGCCAGGTAACTAAAACGTTTTTTGTGAGATTTTATGCTCAGTCAAAGTTAATCTTCGCTGAGAACTGTGAAAGGGATTTGATTATACGCGTTCATACCTGTCACTTGTCTAGATTTGCGATGCCTTGAACTTCCTGCACAGCCGGAAGGTGCTGCACCGAGATATCAAGTGCTCCAACATTATGCTTTCCAACGAGGGCATCATCAAGCTGATCGACTTCGGCCTGGCTAAGGAGATTTTCACCACCACGGTGGCCTACTCGAGCTCCAGCCAGTGCGGCACGCTGTGCTTCATGGCGCCCGAGCTGCTGGACTGCAGCGCCGACCGCGTGATTTACTCCACCAAGTCTGATGTGTGGGCCTTCGGCTGCACAGTGTACGAGATGGCGTGCATCCTCCCGCCCAACTGCCGGCTGCCGCAGGGCCTGATGATCAACGCCATCGTCTCCAAGCCCATGCCGGATCTGCCGTCCAAAGCCTCCAGGAACCTGCGAGACTTCTACGCCAAGTGCGTCATCAAGGACCCGAGCACGCGGCCCAGCATGGAAGGCCTCCTGCGGCACCCTTTCCTGGCGGGCCGCTGAGGCCAAACATTGTGGGCTGCCATCGTCTTAAACTGCTCCCGTATCAGCCTTAACTCTTCATTAACTATTTCAAAACGGACATGGCTGTGCTTTCACAGTTAAATTCCCCTTCCATCGGAAGCTTTTTCATTTGCCAGAAGTATGTAAGTGTTCAGACTATTCAGAGAGTAGGGGTGGGGACTCGCTCCGTTGCCGTAGCTTACGATTTCCTTTTGAGAGACTCGGATCGATTACTCAATACTAATTTCTACCCGCAAGTGAGCTATGGAAGCCGAGACGACGAAAGTTGTCGAAGCTCAAGTCTTAGATACCGTTTCCGTGCCATAAAAATGTCAGAATTTTTATTTTTAACACATAACTCATCCTAACTGCTAATCCTGACTTCCTGGAGACACTGAGCCAATTCAAAACCCGATTAATTATTTAGATCGGCTCGATTCTCTCTGTAAAAAAGATGTTCCACTACGAGCGTACTGTCATTGCACCCATTTTTATTGATGATATCTAGCAACAGCCCGTCAGTGTTTTCTGTGCCGTAAAAAGCTTTTGCACATCGCTAAGGTACGGGCGACTCAATTACCCAAAATTATTCGCCGTCCACCTTGTTTAAATTTTTTTGGACTTCCACGGTTGAGTATTATGTACCGGAATGACTCAGACAGATGCTTCATGACTGAAACTGATGCCTCATGACTGAAACTGATGCCTCATGACTGAAACTGATGCCTCATGACTGAAACTGATGCCTCATGGCTCAGACAGATGCTTCATGACTGAAACTGATGTCTCATGACTCAGACAGATGCTTCATGACTGAAACTGATGCCTCATGACTCAGACAGATGCTTCATGACTGAAACTGATGCATCATGACTCAGACAGATGCTTCATGACTGAAACTGATGCCTCATGACTGAAACTGATGCCTCATGACTGAAACTGATGCCTCATGACTGAAACTGATGCTTCATGACTGAAACTGATGCCTCATGACTGAAACTGATGCCTCATGACTGAAACTGATGCCTCATGACTGAAACTGATGCCTCATGGCTCAGACAGATGCTTCATGACTGAAACTGATGCCTCATGACTCAGAAAGATGCTTTCATGACTAAAACTGATGCCTCATGACTGAAACTGATGCCTCATGACTGAAACTGATGCCTCATGACTCAGACAGATGCTTCATGACTGAAACTGATGTCTCATGACTCAGACAGATGCTTTCATGACTAAAACTGATGCCTCATGACTGAAACTGATGTTTAATGACTGAAACTGATACCTCATGACTCAGACAGATGCTTTCATGACTGAAACTGATGTCTCATGACTCAGACAGATGCTTTCATGACTAAAACTGATGCCTCATGACTGAAACTGATGCCTCATGACTGAAACTGATGCCTCATGGCTCAGACAGATGCTTCATGACTGAAACTGATGCCTCATGACTCAGACAGATGCTTCATGACTGAAACTGATGCCTCATGACTGAAACTGATGCTTCATGACTGAAACTGATGCCTCATGACTGAAACTGATGCCTCATGACTGAAACTGATGCCTCATGACTGAAACTGATGCCTCATGACTCAGACAGATGCTTCATGACTGAAACTGATGCCTCATGACTCAGACAGATGCTTTCATGACTAAAACTGATGCCTCATGACTGAAACTGATGCCTCATGACTGAAACTGATGCCTCATGGCTCAGACAGATGCTTCATGACTGAAACTGATGTCTCATGACTCAGACAGATGCTTCATGACTGAAACTGATGCCTCATGACTCAGACAGATGCCTCATGACTTAAACTGATGTTTCATGACTGAAACTGATGTTTCATGGCTGAAACTGATGCCTCATGACTCAGACAGATGCTTCATGACTGAAACTGATGCCTCATGACTCAGACAGATGCTTCATGACTGAAACTGATGCCTCATGACTGAAACTGATGCCTCATGACTGAAACTGATGCCTCATGACTCAGACAGATGCTTCATGACTGAAACTGATGCCTCATGACTCAGACAGATGCTTTCATGACTAAAACTGATGCCTCATGACTGAAACTGATGCCTCATGACTGAAACTGATGCCTCATGGCTCAGACAGATGCTTCATGACTGAAACTGATGTCTCATGACTCAGACAGATGCTTCATGACTGAAACTGATGCCTCATGACTCAGACAGATGCCTCATGACTTAAACTGATGTTTCATGACTGAAACTGATGTTTCATGGCTGAAACTGATGCCTCATGACTCAGACAGATGCTTCATGACTGAAACTGATGCCTCATGACTCAGACAGATGCTTTCATGACTAAAACTGATGCCTCATGACTGAAACTGATGCCTCATGACTGAAACTGATGCCTCATGGCTCAGACAGATGCTTCATGACTGAAACTGATGTCTCATGACTCAGACAGATGCTTCATGACTGAAACTGATGCCTCATGACTCAGACAGATGCCTCATGACTTAAACTGATGTTTCATGACTGAAACTGATGTTTCATGGCTGAAACTGATGCCTCATGACTCAGACAGATGCTTCATGACTGAAACTGATGCCTCATGACTCAGACAGATGCTTCATGACTGAAACTGATGCCTCATGACTGAAACTGATGCCTCATGACTGAAACTGATGCCTCATGACTCAGACAGATGCTTTCATGACTGAAACTGATGCCTCATGACTCAGACAGATGCTTCATGACTAAAAATGATGCCTCATGACTGAAACTGATGTTTCATGACTGAAACTGATGCCTCATGACTCAGACAGATGCTTGATGACTGAAACTGATGCCTCATGACTCAGACAGATGCTTTCATGACTAAAACTGATGCCTCATGACTGAAACTGATGTTTAATGACTGAAACTGATACCTCATGACTCAGACAGATGCTTTCATGACTGAAACTGATGTCTCATGACTCAGACAGATGCTTTCATGACTAAAACTGATGCCTCATGACTGAAACTGATGCCTCATGACTGAAACTGATGCCTCATGGCTCAGACAGATGCTTCATGACTGAAACTGATGCCTCATGACTCAGACAGATGCTTCATGACTGAAACTGATGCCTCATGACTGAAACTGATGCTTCATGACTGAAACTGATGCCTCATGACTGAAACTGATGCCTCATGACTGAAACTGATGCCTCATGACTGAAACTGATGCCTCATGACTCAGACAGATGCTTCATGACTGAAACTGATGCCTCATGACTCAGACAGATGCTTTCATGACTAAAACTGATGCCTCATGACTGAAACTGATGCCTCATGACTGAAACTGATGCCTCATGGCTCAGACAGATGCTTCATGACTGAAACTGATGTCTCATGACTCAGACAGATGCTTCATGACTGAAACTGATGCCTCATGACTCAGACAGATGCCTCATGACTTAAACTGATGTTTCATGACTGAAACTGATGCCTCATGACTGAAACTGATGCCTCATGGCTCAGACAGATGCTTCATGACTGAAACTGATGTCTCATGACTCAGACAGATGCTTCATGACTGAAACTGATGCCTCATGACTCAGACAGATGCCTCATGACTAAACTGATGTCATGACTGAAACTGATGTTTCATGGCTGAAACTGATGCCTCATGACTCAGACAGATGCTTCATGACTGAAACTGATGCCTCATGACTCAGACAGATGCTTCATGACTGAAACTGATGCCTCATGACTCAGACAGATGCTTTCATGACTAAACTGATGCCTCATGACTGAAACTGATGCTCATGACTGAAACTGATGCCTCATGACTCAGACAGATGCTTCATGACTGAAACTGATGCCTCATGACTCAGACAGATGCTTTCATGACTAAAACTGATGCCTCATGACTGAAACTGATGCCTCATGACTGAAACTGATGCCTCATGACTCAGACAGATGCTTCATGACTGAAACTGATGCCTCATGACTCAGACAGATGCTTCATGACTGAAACTGATGCCTCATGACTCAGACAGATGCCTCATGACTGAAACTGATGTTTCATGGCTGAAACTGATGCCTCATGACTCAGACAGATGCTTTCATGACTAAAACTGATGCCTCATGACTGAAACTGATGTTTCATGACTGAAACTGATGCCTCATGACTCAGACAGATGCTTTCATGACTGAAACTGATGTCTCATGACTCAGACAGATGCTTTCATGACTAAAACTGATGCCTCATGACTGAAACTGATGCCTCATGACTCAGACAGATGCTTCATGACTGAAACTGATGCCTCATGACTCAGACAGATGCTTCATGACTGAAACTGATGCCTCATGACTCAGACAGATGCTTCATGACTGAAACTGATGCCTCATGACTCAGACAGATGCTTCATGACTGAAACTGATGCCTCATGACTGAAACTGATGCTCATGACTGAAACTGATGCCTCATGACTCAGACAGATGCTTCATGACTGAAACTGATGCCTCATGACTCAGACAGATGCTTCATGACTAAACTGATGCCTCATGACTGAAACTGATGTTCATGACTGAAACTGATGCCTCATGACTCAGACAGATGCTTCATGACTGAAACTGATGCCTCATGACTCAGACAGATGCTTCATGACTGAAACTGATGCCTCATGACTGAAACTGATGCCTCATGACTGAAACTGATGCCTCATGACTCAGACAGATGCTTCATGACTGAAACTGATGCCTCATGACTCAGACAGATGCTTTCATGACTAAAACTGATGCCTCATGACTGAAACTGATGCCTCATGACTGAAACTGATGCCTCATGCTCAGACAGATGCTTCATGACTGAAACTGATGCTCATGACTCAGACAGATGCTTCATGACTGAAACTGATGCCTCATGACTCAGACAGATGCCTCATGACTTAAACTGATGTCATGACTGAAACTGATGTTTCATGACTGAAACTGATGCCTCATGACTCAGACAGATGCTTCATGACTGAAACTGATGCCTCATGACTCAGACAGATGCTTTCATGACTAAAACTGATGCCTCATGACTGAAACTGATGCCTCATGACTGAAACTGATGCCTCATGACTCAGACAGATGCTTCATGACTGAAACTGATGCTCATGACTCAGACAGATGCTTCATGACTGAAACTGATGCCTCATGACTCAGACAGATGCCTCATGACTTAAACTGATGTCATGACTGAAACTGATGTTTCATGGCTGAAACTGATGCCTCATGACTCAGACAGATGCTTCATGACTGAAACTGATGCCTCATGACTCAGACAGATGCTTCATGACTGAAACTGATGCCTCATGACTGAAACTGATGCCTCATGACTGAAACTGATGCCTCATGACTCAGACAGATGCTTCATGACTGAAACTGATGCCTCATGACTCAGACAGATGCTTCATGACTAAAACTGATGCCTCATGACTGAAACTGATGTTTCATGACTGAAACTGATGCCTCATGACTCAGACAGATGCTTCATGACTGAAACTGATGCCTCATGACTCAGACAGATGCTTCATGACTAAAACTGATGCCTCATGACTGAAACTGATGTTTATGACTGAAACTGATGCCTCATGACTCAGACAGATGCTTCATGACTGAAACTGATGCTCATGACTCAGACAGATGCTTTCATGACTAAAACTGATGCCTCATGACTGAAACTGATGCCTCATGACTGAAACTGATGCCTCATGACTCAGACAGATGCTTCATGACTGAAACTGATGCCTCATGACTCAGACAGATGCTTCATGACTGAAACTGATGCCTCATGACTGAAACTGATGCTTCATGACTGAAACTGATGCCTCATGACTGAAACTGATGCCTCATGACTGAAACTGATGCCTCATGACTGAAACTGATGCCTCATGACTCAGACAGATGCTTCATGACTGAAACTGATGCCTCATGACTCAGACAGATGCTTTCATGACTAAAACTGATGCCTCATGACTGAAACTGATGCCTCATGACTGAAACTGATGCCTCATGACTCAGACAGATGCTTCATGACTGAAACTGATGCTCATGACTCAGACAGATGCTTCATGACTGAAACTGATGCCTCATGACTCAGACAGATGCCTCATGACTGAAACTGATGTCATGACTGAAACTGATGTTTCATGACTGAAACTGATGCCTCATGACTCAGACAGATGCTTCATGACTGAAACTGATGCCTCATGACTCAGACAGATGCTTCATGACTAAACTGATGCCTCATGACTGAAACTGATGCCTCATGACTGAAACTGATGCCTCATGACTCAGACAGATGCTTCATGACTGAAACTGATGCTCATGACTCAGACAGATGCTTCATGACTGAAACTGATGCCTCATGACTCAGACAGATGCCTCATGACTAAACTGATGTCATGACTGAAACTGATGTTCATGACTGAAACTGATGCCTCATGACTCAGACAGATGCTTCATGACTGAAACTGATGCCTCATGACTCAGACAGATGCTTCATGACTGAAACTGATGCCTCATGACTGAAACTGATGCCTCATGACTGAAACTGATGCCTCATGACTCAGACAGATGCTTCATGACTGAAACTGATGCCTCATGACTCAGACAGATGCTTCATGACTGAAACTGATGCCTCATGACTCAGACAGATGCTTCATGACTGAAACTGATGCCTCATGACTGAAACTGATGCCTCATGACTGAAACTGATGCCTCATGACTCAGACAGATGCTTCATGACTGAAACTGATGCCTCATGACTCAGACAGATGCTTCATGACTAAACTGATGCCTCATGACTGAAACTGATGTTTCATGACTGAAACTGATGCCTCATGACTCAGACAGATGCTTGATGACTGAAACTGATGCCTCATGACTCAGACAGATGCTTCATGACTGAAACTGATGCCTCATGACTGAAACTGATGCCTCATGACTGAAACTGATGCCTCATGACTCAGACAGATGCTTCATGACTGAAACTGATGCCTCATGACTCAGACAGATGCTTCATGACTAAAACTGATGCCTCATGACTGAAACTGATGTTCATGACTGAAACTGATGCCTCATGACTCAGACAGATGCTTCATGACTGAAACTGATGCCTCATGACTCAGACAGATGCTTCATGACTGAAACTGATGCATCATGACTCAGACAGATGCTTAAAACTGATAACTGATGCCTCATGACTGAAACTGATGCCTCATGACTGAAACTGATGCCTCATGACTCAGACAGATGCTTCATGACTGAAACTGATGCCTCATGACTCAGACAGATGCTTTCATGACTAAAACTGATGCCTCATGACTGAAACTGATGCCTCATGACTGAAACTGATGCCTCATGACTCAGACAGATGCTTCATGACTGAAACTGATGCTCATGACTCAGACAGATGCTTCATGACTGAAACTGATGCCTCATGACTCAGACAGATGCCTCATGACTGAAACTGATGTTTCATGGCTGAAACTGATGCCTCATGACTCAGACAGATGCTTCATGACTAAACTGATGCCTCATGACTGAAACTGATGTTCATGACTGAAACTGATGCCTCATGACTCAGACAGATGCTTCATGACTGAAACTGATGCTCATGACTCAGACAGATGCTTTCATGACTAAAACTGATGCCTCATGACTGAAACTGATGCCTCATGGCTCAGACAGATGCTTCATGACTGAAACTGATGTCTCATGACTCAGACAGATGCTTCATGACTGAAACTGATGCCTCATGACTCAGACAGATGCTCATGACTAAACTGATGTCATGACTGAAACTGATGTTTCATGACTGAAACTGATGCCTCATGACTCAGACAGATGCTTCATGACTGAAACTGATGCCTCATGACTCAGACAGATGCTTTCATGACTAAAACTGATGCCTCATGACTGAAACTGATGCCTCATGACTGAAACTGATGCCTCATGGCTCAGACAGATGCTTCATGACTGAAACTGATGTCTCATGACTCAGACAGATGCTTCATGACTGAAACTGATGCCTCATGACTCAGACAGATGCCTCATGACTAAACTGATGTCATGACTGAAACTGATGTTTCATGCTGAAACTGATGCCTCATGACTCAGACAGATGCTTCATGACTGAAACTGATGCCTCATGACTCAGACAGATGCTTCATGACTGAAACTGATGCCTCATGACTGAAACTGATGCTCATGACTGAAACTGATGCCTCATGACTCAGACAGATGCTTCATGACTGAAACTGATGCCTCATGACTCAGACAGATGCTTTCATGACTAAAACTGATGCCTCATGACTGAAACTGATGTTTCATGACTGAAACTGATGCCTCATGACTCAGACAGATGCTTCATGACTGAAACTGATGCCTCATGACTCAGACAGATGCTTCATGACTAAAACTGATGCCTCATGACTGAAACTGATGTTTATGACTGAAACTGATGCCTCATGACTCAGACAGATGCTTCATGACTGAAACTGATGCCTCATGACTCAGACAGATGCTTTCATGACTAAAACTGATGCCTCATGACTGAAACTGATGCCTCATGACTGAAACTGATGCCTCATGACTCAGACAGATGCTTCATGACTGAAACTGATGCCTCATGACTCAGACAGATGCTTCATGACTGAAACTGATGCCTCATGACTGAAACTGATGCTTCATGACTGAAACTGATGCCTCATGACTGAAACTGATGCCTCATGACTGAAACTGATGCCTCATGACTGAAACTGATGCCTCATGACTCAGACAGATGCTTCATGACTGAAACTGATGCCTCATGACTCAGACAGATGCTTCATGACTGAAACTGATGCCTCATGACTCAGACAGATGCTTCATGACTGAAACTGATGCCTCATGACTCAGACAGATGCTTCATGACTGAAACTGATGCCTCATGACTGAAACTGATGCTCATGACTGAAACTGATGCCTCATGACTGAAACTGATGCTTCATGACTGAAACTGATGCCTCATGACTGAAACTGATGCCTCATGACTGAAACTGATGCCTCATGACTGAAACTGATGCCTCATGACTCAGACAGATGCTTCATGACTGAAACTGATGCCTCATGACTCAGACAGATGCTTCATGACTAAACTGATGCCTCATGACTGAAACTGATGCCTCATGACTGAAACTGATGCCTCATGACTCAGACAGATGCTTCATGACTGAAACTGATGCCTCATGACTCAGACAGATGCTTCATGACTGAAACTGATGCCTCATGACTCAGACAGATGCTCATGACTGAAACTGATGTCATGACTGAAACTGATGTTCATGACTGAAACTGATGCCTCATGACTCAGACAGATGCTTCATGACTGAAACTGATGCCTCATGACTCAGACAGATGCTTCATGACTGAAACTGATGCCTCATGACTCAGACAGATGCTTCATGACTGAAACTGATGCCTCATGACTCAGACAGATGCTTCATGACTAAAACTGATGCCTCATGACTGAAACTGATGCTTCATGACTGAAACTGATGCCTCATGACTCAGACAGATGCTTCATGACTGAAACTGATGCCTCATGACTCAGACAGATGCTTCATGACTGAAACTGATGCCTCATGACTCAGACAGATGCTGACTGAAACTGATGCCTCATGACTGAAACTGATGCTCATGACTGAAACTGATGCCTCATGACTCAGACAGATGCTTCATGACTGAAACTGATGCCTCATGACTCAGACAGATGCTTTCATGACTAAAACTGATGCCTCATGACTGAAACTGATGCCTCATGACTGAAACTGATGCCTCATGACTCAGACAGATGCTTCATGACTGAAACTGATGCTCATGACTCAGACAGATGCTTCATGACTGAAACTGATGCCTCATGACTCAGACAGATGCCTCATGACTGAAACTGATGTTTCATGGCTGAAACTGATGCCTCATGACTCAGACAGATGCTTCATGACTGAAACTGATGCCTCATGACTGAAACTGATGCTTCATGACTGAAACTGATGCCTCATGACTCAGACAGATGCTTTCATGACTGAAACTGATGCCTCATGACTCAGACAGATGCTTCATGACTAAAACTGATGCCTCATGACTGAAACTGATGCCTCATGACTCAGACAGATGCTTCATGACTGAAACTGATGCCTCATGACTCAGACAGATGCTTCATGACTGAAACTGATGCCTCATGACTCAGACAGATGCTTCATGACTGAAACTGATGCCTCATGACTCAGACAGATGCTTCATGACTGAAACTGATGCCTCATGACTCAGACAGATGCTTCATGACTGAAACTGATGCCTCATGACTGAAACTGATGCTCATGACTGAAACTGATGCCTCATGACTCAGACAGATGCTTCATGACTGAAACTGATGCCTCATGACTCAGACAGATGCTTCATGACTAAACTGATGCCTCATGACTGAAACTGATGTTCATGACTGAAACTGATGCCTCATGACTCAGACAGATGCTTCATGACTGAAACTGATGCCTCATGACTCAGACAGATGCTTCATGACTGAAACTGATGCCTCATGACTGAAACTGATGCCTCATGACTGAAACTGATGCCTCATGACTCAGACAGATGCTTCATGACTGAAACTGATGCCTCATGACTCAGACAGATGCTTCATGACTAAAACTGATGCCTCATGACTGAAACTGATGCCTCATGACTGAAACTGATGCCTCATGACTCAGACAGATGCTTCATGACTGAAACTGATGTCTCATGACTCAGACAGATGCTTCATGACTGAAACTGATGCCTCATGACTCAGACAGATGCCTCATGACTAAACTGATGTCATGACTGAAACTGATGTTTCATGACTGAAACTGATGCCTCATGACTCAGACAGATGCTTCATGACTGAAACTGATGCCTCATGACTCAGACAGATGCTTCATGACTAAACTGATGCCTCATGACTGAAACTGATGCCTCATGACTGAAACTGATGCCTCATGACTCAGACAGATGCTTCATGACTGAAACTGATGTCTCATGACTCAGACAGATGCTTCATGACTGAAACTGATGCCTCATGACTCAGACAGATGCCTCATGACTGAAACTGATGTCATGACTGAAACTGATGTTTCATGACTGAAACTGATGCCTCATGACTCAGACAGATGCTTCATGACTGAAACTGATGCCTCATGACTCAGACAGATGCTTCATGACTGAAACTGATGCCTCATGACTGAAACTGATGCCTCATGACTGAAACTGATGCCTCATGACTCAGACAGATGCTTCATGACTGAAACTGATGCCTCATGACTCAGACAGATGCTTCATGACTAAACTGATGCCTCATGACTGAAACTGATGTTCATGACTGAAACTGATGCCTCATGACTCAGACAGATGCTTCATGACTGAAACTGATGCCTCATGACTCAGACAGATGCTTCATGACTAAAACTGATGCCTCATGACTGAAACTGATGTTTCATGACTGAAACTGATGCCTCATGACTCAGACAGATGCTTCATGACTGAAACTGATGCTCATGACTCAGACAGATGCTTTCATGACTAAAACTGATGCCTCATGACTGAAACTGATGCCTCATGACTGAAACTGATGCCTCATGACTCAGACAGATGCTTCATGACTGAAACTGATGCCTCATGACTCAGACAGATGCTTCATGACTGAAACTGATGCCTCATGACTGAAACTGATGCTTCATGACTGAAACTGATGCCTCATGACTGAAACTGATGCCTCATGACTGAAACTGATGCCTCATGACTGAAACTGATGCCTCATGACTCAGACAGATGCTTCATGACTGAAACTGATGCCTCATGACTCAGACAGATGCTTTCATGACTAAAACTGATGCCTCATGACTGAAACTGATGCCTCATGACTGAAACTGATGCCTCATGACTCAGACAGATGCTTCATGACTGAAACTGATGCTCATGACTCAGACAGATGCTTCATGACTGAAACTGATGCCTCATGACTCAGACAGATGCCTCATGACTGAAACTGATGTCATGACTGAAACTGATGTTCATGACTGAAACTGATGCCTCATGACTCAGACAGATGCTTCATGACTGAAACTGATGCCTCATGACTCAGACAGATGCTTCATGACTGAAACTGATGCCTCATGACTGAAACTGATGCCTCATGACTGAAACTGATGCCTCATGACTCAGACAGATGCTTCATGACTGAAACTGATGCCTCATGACTCAGACAGATGCTTCATGACTAAAACTGATGCCTCATGACTGAAACTGATGCCTCATGACTGAAACTGATGCCTCATGACTCAGACAGATGCTTCATGACTGAAACTGATGCTCATGACTCAGACAGATGCTTCATGACTGAAACTGATGCCTCATGACTCAGACAGATGCTCATGACTAAACTGATGTCATGACTGAAACTGATGTTTCATGACTGAAACTGATGCCTCATGACTCAGACAGATGCTTCATGACTGAAACTGATGCCTCATGACTCAGACAGATGCTTCATGACTAAAACTGATGCCTCATGACTGAAACTGATGCCTCATGACTGAAACTGATGCCTCATGACTCAGACAGATGCTTCATGACTGAAACTGATGCTCATGACTCAGACAGATGCTTCATGACTGAAACTGATGCCTCATGACTCAGACAGATGCCTCATGACTAAACTGATGTCATGACTGAAACTGATGTTTCATGACTGAAACTGATGCCTCATGACTCAGACAGATGCTTCATGACTGAAACTGATGCCTCATGACTCAGACAGATGCTTCATGACTGAAACTGATGCCTCATGACTGAAACTGATGCCTCATGACTGAAACTGATGCCTCATGACTCAGACAGATGCTTCATGACTGAAACTGATGCCTCATGACTCAGACAGATGCTTCATGACTAAACTGATGCCTCATGACTGAAACTGATGTTTCATGACTGAAACTGATGCCTCATGACTCAGACAGATGCTTCATGACTGAAACTGATGCCTCATGACTCAGACAGATGCTTCATGACTAAAAATGATGCCTCATGACTGAAACTGATGTTTCATGACTGAAACTGATGCCTCATGACTCAGACAGATGCTTCATGACTGAAACTGATGCCTCATGACTCAGACAGATGCTTTCATGACTAAAACTGATGCCTCATGACTGAAACTGATGCCTCATGACTGAAACTGATGCCTCATGACTCAGACAGATGCTTCATGACTGAAACTGATGCCTCATGACTCAGACAGATGCTTCATGACTGAAACTGATGCCTCATGACTGAAACTGATGCTTCATGACTGAAACTGATGCCTCATGACTGAAACTGATGCCTCATGACTGAAACTGATGCCTCATGACTGAAACTGATGCCTCATGACTCAGACAGATGCTTCATGACTGAAACTGATGCCTCATGACTCAGACAGATGCTTTCATGACTAAAACTGATGCCTCATGACTGAAACTGATGCCTCATGACTGAAACTGATGCCTCATGGCTCAGACAGATGCTTCATGACTGAAACTGATGCTCATGACTCAGACAGATGCTTCATGACTGAAACTGATGCCTCATGACTCAGACAGATGCCTCATGACTAAACTGATGTCATGACTGAAACTGATGTTTCATGACTGAAACTGATGCCTCATGACTCAGACAGATGCTTCATGACTGAAACTGATGCCTCATGACTCAGACAGATGCTTTCATGACTAAAACTGATGCCTCATGACTGAAACTGATGCCTCATGACTGAAACTGATGCCTCATGACTCAGACAGATGCTTCATGACTGAAACTGATGTCTCATGACTCAGACAGATGCTTCATGACTGAAACTGATGCCTCATGACTCAGACAGATGCCTCATGACTGAAACTGATGTTTCATGACTGAAACTGATGTTTCATGGCTGAAACTGATGCCTCATGACTCAGACAGATGCTTCATGACTGAAACTGATGCCTCATGACTCAGACAGATGCTTCATGACTGAAACTGATGCCTCATGACTGAAACTGATGCCTCATGACTGAAACTGATGCCTCATGACTCAGACAGATGCTTCATGACTGAAACTGATGCCTCATGACTCAGACAGATGCTTCATGACTAAAACTGATGCCTCATGACTGAAACTGATGTTCATGACTGAAACTGATGCCTCATGACTCAGACAGATGCTTCATGACTGAAACTGATGCCTCATGACTCAGACAGATGCTTCATGACTAAAACTGATGCCTCATGACTGAAACTGATGTTATGACTGAAACTGATGCCTCATGACTCAGACAGATGCTTCATGACTGAAACTGATGCCTCATGACTCAGACAGATGCTTTCATGACTAAAACTGATGCCTCATGACTGAAACTGATGCCATGACTGAAACTGATGCCTCATGACTCAGACAGATGCTTCATGACTGAAACTGATGCCTCATGACTCAGACAGATGCTTCATGACTGAAACTGATGCCTCATGACTGAAACTGATGCTTCATGACTGAAACTGATGCCTCATGACTGAAACTGATGCCTCATGACTGAAACTGATGCTCATGACTGAAACTGATGCCTCATGACTCAGACAGATGCTTCATGACTGAAACTGATGCCTCATGACTCAGACAGATGCTTTCATGACTAAAACTGATGCCTCATGACTGAAACTGATGCCTCATGACTGAAACTGATGCCTCATGCTCAGACAGATGCTTCATGACTGAAACTGATGCTCATGACTCAGACAGATGCTTCATGACTGAAACTGATGCCTCATGACTCAGACAGATGCCTCATGACTAAACTGATGTCATGACTGAAACTGATGTTCATGACTGAAACTGATGCCTCATGACTCAGACAGATGCTTCATGACTGAAACTGATGCCTCATGACTCAGACAGATGCTTCATGACTGAAACTGATGCCTCATGACTCAGACAGATGCTTTCATGACTAAAACTGATGCCTCATGACTGAAACTGATGCCTCATGACTGAAACTGATGCCTCATGACTCAGACAGATGCTTCATGACTGAAACTGATGCTCATGACTCAGACAGATGCTTCATGACTGAAACTGATGCCTCATGACTCAGACAGATGCCTCATGACTGAAACTGATGTCATGACTGAAACTGATGTTTCATGACTGAAACTGATGCCTCATGACTCAGACAGATGCTTCATGACTGAAACTGATGCCTCATGACTCAGACAGATGCTTCATGACTGAAACTGATGCCTCATGACTGAAACTGATGCTCATGACTGAAACTGATGCCTCATGACTCAGACAGATGCTTCATGACTGAAACTGATGCCTCATGACTGAAACTGATGCTCATGACTGAAACTGATGCCTCATGACTCAGACAGATGCTTCATGACTGAAACTGATGCTCATGACTCAGACAGATGCTTCATGACTAAAACTGATGCCTCATGACTGAAACTGATGCCTCATGACTGAAACTGATGTTTAATGACTGAAACTGATACCTCATGACTCAGACAGATGCTTCATGACTGAAACTGATGCCTCATGACTCAGACAGATGCTTTCATGACTAAAACTGATGCCTCATGACTGAAACTGATGCCTCATGACTGAAACTGATGCCTCATGACTCAGACAGATGCTTCATGACTGAAACTGATGCCTCATGACTCAGACAGATGCTTCATGACTGAAACTGATGCCTCATGACTGAAACTGATGCTTCATGACTGAAACTGATGCCTCATGACTGAAACTGATGCCTCATGACTGAAACTGATGCCTCATGACTGAAACTGATGCCTCATGACTCAGACAGATGCTTCATGACTGAAACTGATGCCTCATGACTCAGACAGATGCTTTCATGACTAAAACTGATGCCTCATGACTGAAACTGATGCCTCATGACTGAAACTGATGCCTCATGACTCAGACAGATGCTTCATGACTGAAACTGATGCTCATGACTCAGACAGATGCTTCATGACTGAAACTGATGCCTCATGACTCAGACAGATGCCTCATGACTGAAACTGATGTCATGACTGAAACTGATGTTCATGACTGAAACTGATGCCTCATGACTCAGACAGATGCTTCATGACTGAAACTGATGCCTCATGACTCAGACAGATGCTTCATGACTGAAACTGATGCCTCATGACTGAAACTGATGCCTCATGACTGAAACTGATGCCTCATGACTCAGACAGATGCTTCATGACTGAAACTGATGCCTCATGACTCAGACAGATGCTTCATGACTAAAACTGATGCCTCATGACTGAAACTGATGCCTCATGACTGAAACTGATGCCTCATGACTCAGACAGATGCTTCATGACTGAAACTGATGCTCATGACTCAGACAGATGCTTCATGACTGAAACTGATGCCTCATGACTCAGACAGATGCCTCATGACTAAACTGATGTCATGACTGAAACTGATGTTTCATGACTGAAACTGATGCCTCATGACTCAGACAGATGCTTCATGACTGAAACTGATGCCTCATGACTCAGACAGATGCTTCATGACTAAAACTGATGCCTCATGACTGAAACTGATGCCTCATGACTGAAACTGATGCCTCATGACTCAGACAGATGCTTCATGACTGAAACTGATGCTCATGACTCAGACAGATGCTTCATGACTGAAACTGATGCCTCATGACTCAGACAGATGCCTCATGACTGAAACTGATGTCATGACTGAAACTGATGTTTCATGACTGAAACTGATGCCTCATGACTCAGACAGATGCTTCATGACTGAAACTGATGCCTCATGACTCAGACAGATGCTTCATGACTGAAACTGATGCCTCATGACTGAAACTGATGCCTCATGACTGAAACTGATGCCTCATGACTCAGACAGATGCTTCATGACTGAAACTGATGCCTCATGACTCAGACAGATGCTTCATGACTAAACTGATGCCTCATGACTGAAACTGATGTTTCATGACTGAAACTGATGCCTCATGACTCAGACAGATGCTTCATGACTGAAACTGATGCCTCATGACTCAGACAGATGCTTCATGACTAAAACTGATGCCTCATGACTGAAACTGATGTCATGACTGAAACTGATGCCTCATGACTCAGACAGATGCTTCATGACTGAAACTGATGCTCATGACTCAGACAGATGCTTTCATGACTAAAACTGATGCCTCATGACTGAAACTGATGCCTCATGACTGAAACTGATGCCTCATGACTCAGACAGATGCTTCATGACTGAAACTGATGCCTCATGACTCAGACAGATGCTTCATGACTGAAACTGATGCCTCATGACTGAAACTGATGCTTCATGACTGAAACTGATGCCTCATGACTGAAACTGATGCCTCATGACTGAAACTGATGCTCATGACTGAAACTGATGCCTCATGACTCAGACAGATGCTTCATGACTGAAACTGATGCCTCATGACTCAGACAGATGCTTCATGACTAAAACTGATGCCTCATGACTGAAACTGATGCCTCATGACTGAAACTGATGCCTCATGACTCAGACAGATGCTTCATGACTGAAACTGATGCCTCATGACTCAGACAGATGCTTCATGACTAAACTGATGCCTCATGACTGAAACTGATGTTCATGACTGAAACTGATGCCTCATGACTCAGACAGATGCTTCATGACTGAAACTGATGCCTCATGACTCAGACAGATGCTTTCATGACTAAAACTGATGCCTCATGACTGAAACTGATGCCTCATGACTGAAACTGATGCCTCATGACTCAGACAGATGCTTCATGACTGAAACTGATGCCTCATGACTCAGACAGATGCTTCATGACTGAAACTGATGCCTCATGACTGAAACTGATGCTTCATGACTGAAACTGATGCCTCATGACTGAAACTGATGCCTCATGACTGAAACTGATGCCTCATGACTGAAACTGATGCCTCATGACTCAGACAGATGCTTCATGACTGAAACTGATGCCTCATGACTCAGACAGATGCTTTCATGACTAAAACTGATGCCTCATGACTGAAACTGATGCCTCATGACTGAAACTGATGCCTCATGACTCAGACAGATGCTTCATGACTGAAACTGATGTCTCATGACTCAGACAGATGCTTCATGACTGAAACTGATGCCTCATGACTCAGACAGATGCCTCATGACTAAACTGATGTCATGACTGAAACTGATGTTTCATGGCTGAAACTGATGCCTCATGACTCAGACAGATGCTTCATGACTGAAACTGATGCCTCATGACTCAGACAGATGCTTCATGACTGAAACTGATGCCTCATGACTCAGACAGATGCTTTCATGACTAAAACTGATGCCTCATGACTGAAACTGATGCTCATGACTGAAACTGATGCCTCATGACTCAGACAGATGCTTCATGACTGAAACTGATGCTCATGACTCAGACAGATGCTTCATGACTGAAACTGATGCCTCATGACTCAGACAGATGCCTCATGACTAAACTGATGTCATGACTGAAACTGATGTTTCATGACTGAAACTGATGCCTCATGACTCAGACAGATGCTTCATGACTGAAACTGATGCCTCATGACTCAGACAGATGCTTCATGACTGAAACTGATGCCTCATGACTGAAACTGATGCTCATGACTGAAACTGATGCCTCATGACTCAGACAGATGCTTCATGACTGAAACTGATGCCTCATGACTGAAACTGATGCTCATGACTGAAACTGATGCCTCATGACTCAGACAGATGCTTCATGACTGAAACTGATGCTCATGACTCAGACAGATGCTTCATGACTAAACTGATGCCTCATGACTGAAACTGATGCCTCATGACTGAAACTGATGTTTATGACTGAAACTGATGCCTCATGACTCAGACAGATGCTTCATGACTGAAACTGATGCCTCATGACTCAGACAGATGCTTTCATGACTAAAACTGATGCCTCATGACTGAAACTGATGCCTCATGACTGAAACTGATGCCTCATGACTCAGACAGATGCTTCATGACTGAAACTGATGCCTCATGACTCAGACAGATGCTTCATGACTGAAACTGATGCCTCATGACTGAAACTGATGCTTCATGACTGAAACTGATGCCTCATGACTGAAACTGATGCCTCATGACTGAAACTGATGCCTCATGACTGAAACTGATGCCTCATGACTCAGACAGATGCTTCATGACTGAAACTGATGCCTCATGACTCAGACAGATGCTTTCATGACTAAAACTGATGCCTCATGACTGAAACTGATGCCTCATGACTGAAACTGATGCCTCATGACTCAGACAGATGCTTCATGACTGAAACTGATGTCTCATGACTCAGACAGATGCTTCATGACTGAAACTGATGCCTCATGACTCAGACAGATGCCTCATGACTAAACTGATGTCATGACTGAAACTGATGTTTCATGACTGAAACTGATGCCTCATGACTCAGACAGATGCTTCATGACTGAAACTGATGCCTCATGACTCAGACAGATGCTTCATGACTGAAACTGATGCCTCATGACTGAAACTGATGCCTCATGACTGAAACTGATGCCTCATGACTCAGACAGATGCTTCATGACTGAAACTGATGCCTCATGACTCAGACAGATGCTTTCATGACTAAAACTGATGCCTCATGACTGAAACTGATGCCTCATGACTGAAACTGATGCCTCATGGCTCAGACAGATGCTTCATGACTGAAACTGATGCTCATGACTCAGACAGATGCTTCATGACTGAAACTGATGCCTCATGACTCAGACAGATGCTCATGACTAAACTGATGTCATGACTGAAACTGATGTTTCATGACTGAAACTGATGCCTCATGACTCAGACAGATGCTTCATGACTGAAACTGATGCCTCATGACTCAGACAGATGCTTCATGACTAAAACTGATGCCTCATGACTGAAACTGATGCCTCATGACTGAAACTGATGCCTCATGGCTCAGACAGATGCTTCATGACTGAAACTGATGTCTCATGACTCAGACAGATGCTTCATGACTGAAACTGATGCCTCATGACTCAGACAGATGCCTCATGACTAAACTGATGTCATGAC
The DNA here is from genome assembly GCA_002269645.1 of Macrostomum lignano. NCBI lineage: Eukaryota > Metazoa > Platyhelminthes > Macrostomidae > Macrostomum > Macrostomum lignano. The sequence continues at coordinate 32,926 of NIVC01003883.1, forward strand.
TGAAACTGATGTTTCATGGCTGAAACTGATGCCTCATGACTCAGACAGATGCTTCATGACTGAAACTGATGCCTCATGACTCAGACAGATGCTTCATGACTGAAACTGATGCCTCATGACTGAAACTGATGCCTCATGACTGAAACTGATGCCTCATGACTCAGACAGATGCTTCATGACTGAAACTGATGCCTCATGACTCAGACAGATGCTTCATGACTAAAACTGATGCCTCATGACTGAAACTGATGTTTCATGACTGAAACTGATGCCTCATGACTCAGACAGATGCTTCATGACTGAAACTGATGCCTCATGACTCAGACAGATGCTTTCATGACTAAAACTGATGCCTCATGACTGAAACTGATGTTTCATGACTGAAACTGATACCTCATGACTCAGACAGATGCTTCATGACTGAAACTGATGCTCATGACTCAGACAGATGCTTTCATGACTAAAACTGATGCCTCATGACTGAAACTGATGCCTCATGACTGAAACTGATGCCTCATGACTCAGACAGATGCTTCATGACTGAAACTGATGCCTCATGACTCAGACAGATGCTTCATGACTGAAACTGATGCCTCATGACTGAAACTGATGCTTCATGACTGAAACTGATGCCTCATGACTGAAACTGATGCCTCATGACTGAAACTGATGCCTCATGACTGAAACTGATGCCTCATGACTCAGACAGATGCTTCATGACTGAAACTGATGCCTCATGACTCAGACAGATGCTTTCATGACTAAAACTGATGCCTCATGACTGAAACTGATGCCTCATGACTGAAACTGATGCCTCATGGCTCAGACAGATGCTTCATGACTGAAACTGATGCTCATGACTCAGACAGATGCTTCATGACTGAAACTGATGCCTCATGACTCAGACAGATGCCTCATGACTAAACTGATGTCATGACTGAAACTGATGTTTCATGACTGAAACTGATGCCTCATGACTCAGACAGATGCTTCATGACTGAAACTGATGCCTCATGACTCAGACAGATGCTTCATGACTGAAACTGATGCCTCATGACTCAGACAGATGCTTTCATGACTAAACTGATGCCTCATGACTGAAACTGATGCCTCATGACTGAAACTGATGCCTCATGGCTCAGACAGATGCTTCATGACTGAAACTGATGCTCATGACTCAGACAGATGCTTCATGACTGAAACTGATGCCTCATGACTCAGACAGATGCCTCATGACTAAACTGATGTCATGACTGAAACTGATGTTTCATGACTGAAACTGATGCCTCATGACTCAGACAGATGCTTCATGACTGAAACTGATGCCTCATGACTCAGACAGATGCTTCATGACTGAAACTGATGCCTCATGACTGAAACTGATGCCTCATGACTGAAACTGATGCCTCATGACTCAGACAGATGCTTCATGACTGAAACTGATGCCTCATGACTCAGACAGATGCTTCATGACTAAAACTGATGCCTCATGACTGAAACTGATGCCTCATGACTGAAACTGATGCCTCATGACTCAGACAGATGCTTCATGACTGAAACTGATGCTCATGACTCAGACAGATGCTTCATGACTGAAACTGATGCCTCATGACTCAGACAGATGCTCATGACTAAACTGATGTCATGACTGAAACTGATGTCATGACTGAAACTGATGCCTCATGACTCAGACAGATGCTTCATGACTGAAACTGATGCCTCATGACTCAGACAGATGCTTTCATGACTAAAACTGATGCCTCATGACTGAAACTGATGCCTCATGACTGAAACTGATGCCTCATGACTCAGACAGATGCTTCATGACTGAAACTGATGCTCATGACTCAGACAGATGCTTCATGACTGAAACTGATGCCTCATGACTCAGACAGATGCTCATGACTGAAACTGATGTCATGACTGAAACTGATGTTTCATGACTGAAACTGATGCCTCATGACTCAGACAGATGCTTCATGACTGAAACTGATGCCTCATGACTCAGACAGATGCTTCATGACTGAAACTGATGCCTCATGACTGAAACTGATGCCTCATGACTGAAACTGATGCCTCATGACTCAGACAGATGCTTCATGACTGAAACTGATGCCTCATGACTCAGACAGATGCTTCATGACTAAACTGATGCCTCATGACTGAAACTGATGTTTCATGACTGAAACTGATGCCTCATGACTCAGACAGATGCTTCATGACTGAAACTGATGCCTCATGACTCAGACAGATGCTTCATGACTAAAACTGATGCCTCATGACTGAAACTGATGTCATGACTGAAACTGATGCCTCATGACTCAGACAGATGCTTCATGACTGAAACTGATGCCTCATGACTCAGACAGATGCTTTCATGACTAAAACTGATGCCTCATGACTGAAACTGATGCTCATGACTGAAACTGATGCCTCATGACTCAGACAGATGCTTCATGACTGAAACTGATGCCTCATGACTCAGACAGATGCTTCATGACTGAAACTGATGCCTCATGACTGAAACTGATGCTTCATGACTGAAACTGATGCCTCATGACTGAAACTGATGCCTCATGACTGAAACTGATGCCTCATGACTGAAACTGATGCCTCATGACTCAGACAGATGCTTCATGACTGAAACTGATGCCTCATGACTCAGACAGATGCTTTCATGACTAAAACTGATGCCTCATGACTGAAACTGATGCCTCATGACTGAAACTGATGCCTCATGGCTCAGACAGATGCTTCATGACTGAAACTGATGTCTCATGACTCAGACAGATGCTTCATGACTGAAACTGATGCCTCATGACTCAGACAGATGCCTCATGACTAAACTGATGTCATGACTGAAACTGATGTTTCATGACTGAAACTGATGCCTCATGACTCAGACAGATGCTTCATGACTGAAACTGATGCCTCATGACTCAGACAGATGCTTTCATGACTAAAACTGATGCCTCATGACTGAAACTGATGCCTCATGACTGAAACTGATGCCTCATGACTCAGACAGATGCTTCATGACTGAAACTGATGCTCATGACTCAGACAGATGCTTCATGACTGAAACTGATGCCTCATGACTCAGACAGATGCCTCATGACTGAAACTGATGTCATGACTGAAACTGATGTTTCATGGCTGAAACTGATGCCTCATGACTCAGACAGATGCTTCATGACTGAAACTGATGCCTCATGACTCAGACAGATGCTTCATGACTGAAACTGATGCCTCATGACTGAAACTGATGCCTCATGACTGAAACTGATGCCTCATGACTCAGACAGATGCTTCATGACTGAAACTGATGCCTCATGACTCAGACAGATGCTTCATGACTAAAATGATGCCTCATGACTGAAACTGATGTTCATGACTGAAACTGATGCCTCATGACTCAGACAGATGCTTCATGACTGAAACTGATGCCTCATGACTCAGACAGATGCTTTCATGACTAAAACTGATGCCTCATGACTGAAACTGATGTTATGACTGAAACTGATGCCTCATGACTCAGACAGATGCTTCATGACTGAAACTGATGCTCATGACTCAGACAGATGCTTTCATGACTAAAACTGATGCCTCATGACTGAAACTGATGCCTCATGACTGAAACTGATGCCTCATGACTCAGACAGATGCTTCATGACTGAAACTGATGCCTCATGACTCAGACAGATGCTTCATGACTGAAACTGATGCCTCATGACTGAAACTGATGCTCATGACTGAAACTGATGCCTCATGACTGAAACTGATGCCTCATGACTGAAACTGATGCCTCATGACTGAAACTGATGCCTCATGACTCAGACAGATGCTTCATGACTGAAACTGATGCCTCATGACTCAGACAGATGCTTTCATGACTAAAACTGATGCCTCATGACTGAAACTGATGCCTCATGACTGAAACTGATGCCTCATGACTCAGACAGATGCTTCATGACTGAAACTGATGCTCATGACTCAGACAGATGCTTCATGACTGAAACTGATGCCTCATGACTCAGACAGATGCTCATGACTGAAACTGATGTCATGACTGAAACTGATGTTTCATGGCTGAAACTGATGCCTCATGACTCAGACAGATGCTTCATGACTGAAACTGATGCCTCATGACTCAGACAGATGCTTCATGACTGAAACTGATGCCTCATGACTGAAACTGATGCTCATGACTGAAACTGATGCCTCATGACTCAGACAGATGCTTCATGACTGAAACTGATGCCTCATGACTGAAGATGATTCATGACTGAAACTGATGCCTCATGACTCAGACAGATGCTTCATGACTGAAACTGATGCCTCATGACTCAGACAGATGCTTCATGACTGAAACTGATGCCTCATGACTCAGACAGATGCTTCATGACTGAAACTGATGCCTCATGACTGAAACTGATGCTCATGACTGAAACTGATGCCTCATGACTCAGACAGATGCTTCATGACTGAAACTGATGCCTCATGACTCAGACAGATGCTTTCATGACTAAAACTGATGCCTCATGACTGAAACTGATGCCTCATGACTGAAACTGATGCCTCATGGCTCAGACAGATGCTTCATGACTGAAACTGATGTCTCATGACTCAGACAGATGCTTCATGACTGAAACTGATGCCTCATGACTCAGACAGATGCCTCATGACTGAAACTGATGTTTCATGGCTGAAACTGATGCCTCATGACTCAGACAGATGCTTTCATGACTAAAACTGATGCCTCATGACTGAAACTGATGTTTCATGACTGAAACTGATACCTCATGACTCAGACAGATGCTTTCATGACTGAAACTGATGTCTCATGACTCAGACAGATGCTTTCATGACTAAAACTGATGCCTCATGACTGAAACTGATGCCTCATGGCTCAGACAGATGCTTCATGACTGAAACTGATGTCTCATGACTCAGACAGATGCTTCATGACTGAAACTGATGCCTCATGACTCAGACAGATGCTCATGACTGAAACTGATGTCATGACTGAAACTGATGTTTCATGGCTGAAACTGATGCCTCATGACTCAGACAGATGCTTCATGACTGAAACTGATGCCTCATGACTGAAACTGATGCCTCATGACTGAAACTGATGCCTCATGACTCAGACAGATGCTTTCATGACTGAAACTGATGCCTCATGACTGAAACTGATGCCTCATGACTGAAACTGATGCCTCATGGCTCAGACAGATGCTTCATGACTGAAACTGATGCCTCATGACTCAGACAGATGCTTCATGACTGAAACTGATGCCTCATGACTCAGACAGATGCTTCATGACTGAAACTGATGCCTCATGACTGAAACTGATGCCTCATGACTGAAACTGATGCCTCATGACTCAGACAGATGCTTCATGACTGAAACTGATGCCTCATGACTCAGACAGATGCTCATGACTGAAACTGATGTCATGACTGAAACTGATGTTTCATGACTGAAACTGATGCCTCATGACTCAGACAGATGCTTCATGACTGAAACTGATGCCTCATGACTCAGACAGATGCTTCATGACTGAAACTGATGCCTCATGACTGAAACTGATGCCTCATGACTGAAACTGATGCCTCATGACTCAGACAGATGCTTCATGACTGAAACTGATGCCTCATGACTCAGACAGATGCTTCATGACTAAAAATGATGCCTCATGACTGAAACTGATGTTTCATGACTGAAACTGATGCCTCATGACTCAGACAGATGCTTCATGACTGAAACTGATGCCTCATGACTCAGACAGATGCTTTCATGACTAAAACTGATGCCTCATGACTGAAACTGATGTTTCATGACTGAAACTGATACCTCATGACTCAGACAGATGCTTTCATGACTGAAACTGATGTCTCATGACTCAGACAGATGCTTTCATGACTAAAACTGATGCCTCATGACTGAAACTGATGCCTCATGGCTCAGACAGATGCTTCATGACTGAAACTGATGTCTCATGACTCAGACAGATGCTTCATGACTGAAACTGATGCCTCATGACTCAGACAGATGCCTCATGACTGAAACTGATGTTTCATGACTGAAACTGATGTTTCATGACTGAAACTGATGTTTCATGACTGAAACTGATGTTTCATGGCTGAAACTGATGCCTCATGACTCAGACAGATGCTTCATGACTGAAACTGATGCCTCATGACTCAGACAGATGCTTCATGACTGAAACCGATGCCTCATGACTGAAACTGATGCCTCATGACTGAAACTGATGCCTCATGACTCAGACAGATGCTTTCATGACTGAAACTGATGCCTCATGACTCAGACAGATGCTTCATGACTAAAAATGATGCCCATGACTGAAACTGATGTTTCATGACTGAAACTGATGCCTCATGACTCAGACAGATGCTTGATGACTGAAACTGATGCCTCATGACTCAGACAGATGCTTTCATGACTAAAACTGATGCCTCATGACTCAGACAGATGCTTCATGACTGAAACTGATGTTTTATGACTGAAACTGATGTTTCATGACTGAAACTGATGTTTCATGACTGAAACTGATGTTTCATGACTGAAACTGATGTTTCATGACTGAAACTGATGCCTCATGACTCAGACAGATGCTTTCATGACTAAAACTGATGCCTCATGACTCAGACTGATGCCTCATGCAACACTACTAAAAAAAATTTGACTCGGTCATCTTGGAAAGCCAAACATTCCACCTGGCTTGTGAAAGTGCTTCGATAAAACCCTAGTCGACACTTAGGAAAGTCTACACATGGTCAAACAGCTGCATGAGTCATGCCATGCACTGCATGCTACTTGGTAATTATAGGATGTTAAAAACTAATTTAATGCATTTACGAGTGTAGAGCATAAAATACCGTGATCGAAGAAATTCTGAAAACTTATCAAAAAGGCATTGGTCAATTGCGTTCAATTTATTGAATTTTGAGAACTTTGACTGCTTTACCGCTTGAACTTCGCTCGCACTTCGGCTTACAAAGCACTGCCAGTGCGTGAGAATCCTGCGAGTCAGTGAATCCAAATGGAACTGAAAATGAAACTCCGTTGGTTATCTCACACATTACGCATTTGTATTCGCAGTTACTTTTTTGCTGAGTAAGTTCGCGGTCTTCAGTCCAACGGTGAATAGCAGCCTAGCCTAAGATAGCATCCAGTTTGGCGCTCTGCAATTGGCGTGATCGGCAAACAGCGACAAAGATAGGGATTTTTTATTTAAGTATTTGCTAACCGGCCGCGCTGGGGAATAGGAAACAGACAACAGGGAACATAGAACAGGGACATGGAACATCTAAAGTAAATTATCATAAAGATTATGCTCAGTTTACGGCGGGCGGTGGTACCCACAGTGTGGAAAGTTATTCTATGACGTGAAGTCAAAGATAGACTGATTTACATGCATTCGTGCTCTAAATTATTCGATAGCATTCACATCGCGAAAAATCTTTTCCATTGCCATGTGAATGCACGTGGCCATAGACACAAGCGGTGCAGGTCAGTAAAGAGAGAGGTGAGTCACGGTAAGCGTGGCCATAGACACAAGCGGTGCAGGTCAGTAAAGAGAGAGGTGAGTTACGGTAAGCGTCGCCATAGACACAAGTGGTGCAGGTCAGTAAAGAGAGAGGTGAGTTACGGTAAGCTTGGCCATAGACACAAGCGGTGCAGGTCAGTAAAGAGAGAGGTGAGTCACGGTAAGCGTGGCCATAGACACAAGCGGTGCAGGTCAGTAAAGAGAGAGGTGAGTTACGGTAAGCGTCGCCATAGACACAAGTGGTGCAGGTCAGTAAAGAGAGAGGTGAGTTACGGTAAGCTTGGCCATAGACACAAGCGGTGCAGGTCAGTAAAGAGAGAGGTGAGTCACGGTAAGCGTGGCTATAGACACAAGTGGTGCAGGTCAGTAAAGAGAGAGGTGAGTCACGGTAAGCTTGGCCATAGACACAAGCGGTGCAGGTCAGTAAAGAGAGAGGTGAGTCACGGTAAGCGTGGCCATAGACACAAGCGGTGCAGGTCAGTAAAGAGAGATGAGTCACGGTAAGCGTGGCCATAGACACAAGCGGTGCAGGTCAGTAAAGAGAGATGAGTCACGGTAAGCGTGGCCATAGACACAAGAGGTGCAGGTCGGTAAAGAGAGAGGTGAGTCACGGTAAGCGTGGCCATAGACACAAGAGGTGCAGGTCGGTAAAGAGAGAGGTGAGTCACGGTAAGCGTGGCCATAGACACAAGCGGTGCAGGTCGGTAAAGAGAGAGGTGAGTCACGGTAAGCGTGGCCATAGACACAAGAGGTGCAGGTCGGTAAAGAGAGAGGTGAGTCACGGTAAGCGTGGCCATAGACACAATCGGTGCAGGTCGGTAAAGAGAGAGGTGAGTCACGGTAAGCGTGGCCATAGACACAAGAGGTGCAGGTCGGTAAAGAGAGAGGTGAGTCACGGTAAGCGTGGCTATAGACACAAGTGGTGCAGGTGAGTAAAGAGAGAGGTGAGTCACGGTAAGCGTGGCCATAGACACAAGCGGTGCAGGTCAGTAAAGAGAGAGGTGAGTCACTGTAAGCGTGGCCATAGACACAAGAGGTGCAGGTCGGTAAAGAGAGAGGTGAGTCACGGTAAGCGTGGCCATAGACACAAGAGGTGCAGGTCGGTAAAGAGAGAGGTGAGTTACGGTAAGCTTGGCCATAGACACAAGCGGTGCAGGTCAGTAAAGAGAGAGGTGAGTCACGGTAAGCGTGGCTATAGACACAAGTGGTGCAGGTCAGTAAAGAGAGAGGTGAGTTACGGTAAGCTTGGCCATAGACACAAGCGGTGCAGGTCAGTAAAGAGAGAGGTGAGTCACGGTAAGCGTGGCCATAGACACAAGCGGTGCAGGTCAGTAAAGAGAGATGAGTCACGGTAAGCGTGGCCATAGACACAAGCGGTGCAGGTCAGTAAAGAGAGATGAGTCACGGTAAGCGTGGCCATAGACACAAGAGGTGCAGGTCGGTAAAGAGAGAGGTGAGTCACGGTAAGCGTGGCCATAGACACAAGCGGTGCAGGTCAGTAAAGAGAGAGGTGAGTCACTGTAAGCGTGGCCATAGACACAAGAGGTGCAGGTCGGTAAAGAGAGAGGTGAGTCACGGTAAGCGTGGCCATAGACACAAGAGGTGCAGGTCGGTAAAGAGAGAGGTGAGTCACGGTAAGCGTGGCCATAGACACAAGAGGTGCAGGTCGGTAAAGAGAGAGGTGAGTAACGGTAAGCGTGGCCATAGACACAAGAGGTGCAGGTCGGTAAAGAGAGAGGTGAGTCACGGTAAGCGTGGCCATAGACACAAGAGGTGCAGGTCGGTAAAGAGAGAGGTGAGTCACGGTAAGCGTGGCTATAGACACAAGTGGTGCATGTGAGTAAAGAGAGAGGTGAGTCACGGTAAGCGTGGCCATAGACACAAGAGGTGCAGGTGAGTAAAGAGAGAGGTGAGTCACGGTAAGCGTGGCTATAGACACAAGTGGTGCAGGTGAGTAAAGAGAGAGGTGAGTCACGGTAAGCGTGGCCATAGACACAAGCGGTGCAGGTCAGTAAAGAGAGAGGTGAGTCACTGTAAGCGTGGCCATAGACACAAGAGGTGAAGGTCGGTAAAGAGAGAGGTGAGTCACGGTAAGCGTGGCCATAGACACTGAATGGAAAACTACTTACCTTAACTGCTTAGCTATTAGAAATCGATGATGAGAGGCAGTGCAGAGCAGTGATTAAACACTGATTCCGGAAATGCTGTTAGCAATGTGGACACGGCAAACCCCAGACGTCAATGTTATAGCAAAGCTTATTTATGCCTGAGCTAAGTTGTGGAAAGTACAGAAACATCAAGACAAAATCTAATTATTGCACACGTTTGTATGCGATGCAACTGGAAACAGTTTATATTCGGAATAATTTACCAAAGATTCGCCCCGCAGTGACCAAATTTTAATTCCAATAGTTAAAAAACTCATACGACTTCCAAAATCGAAGAAAAGCATACATGGTCCAACACAGCAGCTCTGAATTATCGCGATCTCACAAATCTCTGGAATCTCTGGCGGCTCATAAAGGGGGAGGCAAACGTTCAGTTTCTATGAAATCATTATTAACAAGAGTCGCCCAGCGGCTCGACCAGCCGGATGACCACCAGGCCGTGCTGGCCGGCGTTGCCGCCAGTGGTGCCGCTGCAGCCGCTGCCAGAGCAGAAGGAGCCGCCGCCACCTCCTGGAGGGCTCCCCGAGAAGCTGGTGGCGCCTCCGCTGAAGCCGCCGCCGGCCCCGGCAGCGCCCCAGTTGGGGATCGAAGTGCCGCCTCCTCCGCCGCCGCCGAACCCGCCGTCGCCGGTGTTGGAGCTGCCGGCGTCGCCGCCCAGCCAGCCTTCGGCCCGACTGCCGCCTCCGTCACCGTCGTCCGGTCCCCGCCTGGTGCACACCGGCTTCCCCAGCCAGCCGGCGCCGCAGCCAGCGAGGTTCTGGTTGCCGGTCATGGCGCTGGAGTTGTGGAAGCCCGGCTGTCCGTTGCTGCCGCCGTGGCTGTTTCCGCTCTGATTCGCGACGGAGCCGTTGACGCCGGCCTCTCCGGGCAGGCCTGTTGAAATTTTGGATTCGGCTTTTACCAGCTGCGTAGCAGTCAATTCTGAGATAAGCTCAAGCTGAGTGTACTCAAAGTGGAGTCCGTTTGAAGTTGGTGTGTTGTCAGAAATCTGAAGCTGGTGCTGTGTTCCCTATAGACCTATGTAATTTTACTGCACTCACCGTCCCTATGGTAGGTCCCGGCACCTCCACCTCCGGCTGCAGCCAGCAGCAGCTCGTCTGCCGTCCGGTACACGAAGCTGCCGCCGCCTCCGCCGCCACCTGCGTACAAGCTGCTGGGCGGACCGCCGGCCTGTCCGACCACGACACTCAGCTGGGTGCCGGCCGTCAGGTTGAAGGCGCCGGACACGAAGGCGCCGCTGCCGCCAGCCTTGCCTGAAAAGGAGTTGGTGCCGCCTCTGGCACCCGACACTTCGATCCGGTAGCAGCCGGTCGAGGGGATCGTCACGGACTGGATGGAGCCGGCTGTGCCCGTGCCGCTGTCTGCAGTGAGAGAGGACTCTATTCGCACTCAAGGTACGACACAGAATGGAAATACACCTGACCCACAGCAAGACACACCAATCCAACTGCCGGTGGGCAGCCAACAGAACAGCCGCTGCAATTTCGATCTCTGTGTGCAGTTTGTTCTGTGAAGGCACTCTGGGGATCGGAACCCTGCATTTCCTTCCTACCCATTCAGCTGCGTAGTAACTACGGCCAACTCAGCTTAACTTGCAGCTCTGGCAGTAAATGTGCTGACCCACTAGGCCAGCGAACTACAGTTACCTTAGCAAACATGGGCTTCTCCTCACTTCTCAGCTCAATGGTGACATTCAGCATCCTCTTCCTCATCAGCTCCGTGAAGTTCTCGGCCGTCCACAGCCTGGCGCCGGGCTCGGAGCCCACGAGTCTCTGCACGTGAGTCCCGTCCGGTCCCGGCGCCTGAGACGCGTCGTTCAGCAGCAGCAGCTGGCAGGCGCGCGAGCTGGGGATGAGCGAAGCCAGCAGGCAGCCCTTCCGCTGGCATGCTGCCAGACACTCCAGCCGGGTCTGGACGCCGGTCAGGTTGACGAGTTCGCTGCTGGAGGCGTTGCCGATCAGGACGGATCCCTTTGCTTTAATGAAGCGGCCGTTTTGGTGGAGCTGGGCGCCTGTTGGTTGAAGGAGATTCGGCTTTTTGCAACCTGTGGCTCCTCCACCACAGCGCGGTTTTTACGAGCTAACGGTGGTCTACCTCGAAAATGTTCAATTCTTAAAGTTTTACGGGTTTGGAAATCGACTTGACGCATTCACAGGGACTGCTTGTGCTTTGTGCAAGAGAAGTCTCACCTATCACAGTAGCCGTGCAGCCGAAGAGCAGCGCTAGGAAGGCAGATCGCATTTCAAAATGCCTAGAATTTCTACTTTACAGTTCTTTTTTGTTTTAGACTTAAGCTCCTTTGTAAGTTTTCTTGAACTCAGCCTGCTCAGAGATTTAAGCTTTCAGGCTGTGAGAAGGTGCTTGGATTGATGGTGTTTTGTTGCCCTGAAGACCGATGAATGGCTGAGGATGGCTGGGCCATTTTCATTGGCTAAGTTGGGGCCAATTCTTTTGATCAGGTAGCAGCGATGCGCAAATTTGCTTCTGTGTGTTGATTTTTCCGCAGCTCCGCAATGCCTCCGCTTGAGTGGCACAAAAAGCGTTCTGCAACCTAAGCTGAGTTGTCAATCTCTGAGAAGCAGAATCTCTATCTTCTAATTTGGGGTCGATCCTGAATAGTGACCTGGCCTTTATCATTCACAGGTGTTTACCGCACCCCTTTTAAACCAAGCAAGTTCGAGCTTAAGTTAGGAATCTCTGCCGCAAATCAAGGCGACAGTTGACGGCCCCATCAGCGAGGAAGCCGATTCCGCTGAGCCCTGAGCACCACACGCGCACATTCCCATGAAGGTTGGCCCTCGTGCGGGAGAATCGCACAAGCCTGAAGGCAAACTTCTGTGCTATGAAAGCTATACTTCAGTAGCCTATGAGACTTCGGGTCTTGAAGTGGATTCTGCTGTCTTCCACGATTCTGAAACAAACATTGATTTGGCATCATCTTGCACACCTATCGTAAGGTTCTGGGAAGCGATTTTGCAACACATTAGTCCTCAAGTTGGCACGAGTGTAAGACTGAATTTTTTCTCTTTCCGTAAATTCAGTCTGCACAAAGGATTACTGATGGACGAGGATTTATCAGCGCCATTACCATGGAGACTGCTCTAAGCACTCTGATAAGTTGACTTTATTCTGGACTTGAGAGTCACCCTCGGTCGGTTAGAGATTCGACATGCAGTTGGAGAGGCATCTTGCAGACGCCTAAACCTCCTTGCTTGACGAGAAGACGGGCGCCTACAAGAGTAGCTTCAGAGCTTTTCCTGGTCAGCATCCAGACACGTGTGCTGAAACAGCTTCTGTCCAGTTGGCTTCTCCTGAGTTTTGGTTAAAAGCTTCCCTGGATTCATTTTGCCCACTTCAGACTTGCCTAATGGAAGCACTGAGCTTTTAAATGCGCTGAGCAAGCCGCTGGGCCTTACTAAGTTCCTAGAAAAAAAATAATTGTAATATCTTGCTTTCTGGACTTCTAATGTACATGTATGTTTACATTAGGCTTTTTTATGTTGATTCGAAGGCTGCCTACTAGTTAATTTTTTTAAATGTAAGAGGCGAGACATAAGCAATTTTTTTTAATCTGACTTCTGGGAAACTGCTAGAATTAGGGACAGTGGGTGTTAAACTTAATAATTGTTGTTAAAGGGGCGCCAAGGGGGCCGTAGCCCAGCGGTAGCGCAGCTGCTCTGGTGTGCCAGCGACCCAGGCTCGATTCCAAGTGCAGTCATTAATTTGGGGCTGAATTAGAATTTCGGCTTGGCTCTGCTCGTGCAATTAACGGCCTTGAGAGCCAACCCCCCAAGGCGCAGTGAAGTGTACATGCCTAACGATAAAATAAAGTTAGGGCCGCTGTACACTCCTGTGTGTGTGTGTGTGTGTGTGTGTGTGTGTGTGTGTGTGTGTGTGTGCCTGCGTACGTATCCGCGCGCTTGTATGCCTGCTCAGGGGAGTCGGCGGAATGGGCAGTAATGCCTCTCGCTGGTTGTGTGCCATGTCGCTTAAAAAGGGGCGCCAAATCAGTGGGCAGTAAAGTTTTGAGAGCCTATGTAGAACAATACATAACCCTTAAATTGCATCCGATGAGCTTATATGACGTAAAAATTCGCCTCCGAAGAGCTTTCATTTGAAAGTTATGTCTTCCTTTCGCATACTAGCTGCATGGTGTCAAGAAATTCTGGCCTTAGTATAGGCCATAGTGCTCAATGTTGACGCACTCTTAGGACCACTCAGAATACTCGTATTTTACTATAAGATGCAATAATAGTCGAAGTCGAAGACGATAGTTAATAGACAACGATTTTATGTTATATTTGCAGATATTTTCTGAACTTCTGAACTAAATTCAAACAAAACGCAGCCAAACTTTATGGATTCAAAAGTTTAAGAGTTTGTTACGGAATTTTCACTTTGGGGCTTTTCATACGAGCGTATTACCAATTCCAGAATCAGAATCGGTTCGGATCTTCCAAGAAAAACAGCAGTATAACTATTTAATTCTGTTGAATGTTTGACTGCCTTAACAACCTCACTTTGCACAATTTTTCACTTTCTTCTTGGCGATTGTCATTCAATAATAAAAACTTTATAGCACGTATCTCCCTCTAGTTATGGAGACAAAAAGTTATACTTTACAAATTGGTTCTGGTTCTGGAACCAGAACAAGCAATATGAAAAGGCCCTTTCTAAAAACTTAATAAACATATTAATTTCCTATAAAAATGTTCTATTGTGGTAGGCAAAGCCTCCCACTTGGCGTAAACTTACCCCCCCCCACTGTGTGTAATCTTTTCCACTTTGCGTACATGTAAATACTGTACGTCATGTTTTCCCTGCTTGAAAATCACTTTTACTACCCAATGTAACCATGGGCACCACCTTCATATTATTTTCGTTTTAACTTAATTCAGTAGGGTACACCCGTTGTTTAATCGTCACCACCCGGCCGGGTGCAACCCCTCGATCTTTCCACTGCATGCGTGTGTAACCCTCTCCTCACCCGGGGGTAACTCCTTTCCCACCCGGTGGACTTTGCGCTCGCCCCGTCCTGGGCCAAGACTTGTGTTGAATTCAGCCGGCCTCCTCTTGGTTACTCGTGTTGAATTTATACCCTATTCGGGTTTCTGGAATAATACAACAGCTCAGAAATAAAAATACACAATACCAACAACTCAGCTAGCCCTTTTCTTTAAATTTCAATACCTCAGGCCCCTAATTGTAAGCCCGACTAACCCGAACCCGACCAGCTCCCTTCCCGACTACAAGCAATCATTTATTTTTGTTTGAATTAATTCTGTTTTTTAATTAAACCTCATCCGTTCAACACCTTCAGACGCGCAAACCTCGCAAGCGCGCTGCTGGTAAGCTGGATTCCTTAAGGCTCCGCGACCTCGGGATTGCATATTCTGATCCTTAGCGATCTGAACCAAGAAGAGTTCTCAGGCTAATTCTAGCTATTTTTTAAGTCTCCGGCAGCGATCTGCTAAAAGTTATGGGTATTTTGTTGTACTTTTTATTTGCAACTCAGTTTGTCATAAATTACCATAGACTAATTTCCTTTTACAGTTCTTTCTCGCAGTTTAGTTTCTCGCCCCAAGCCCTCTCGTCTTTAACTCATAAAATATATATGCAATTCAAATCTAAGTTAAGTTGTAGTTTCACTACAAATTGGTCCGGTGAGGCGGCGAAAGATATTACTCTTTACTCACATAACTCATACTCAATACTCACGAAGACAAATCCAATGACGGACAGTGCAAGCAACAATTCCGCTCCTACACCGCCTACAACCACGCAAGCCGCACCAAGTTCGGCCGCACCAGTGGTTACACATGCAGTAGGAAACGCCGCCGACACCGCTTCAGTCTCCCTGGCCCACCTGAAGCTGCCAATCTTCTATCGCAACAACCCGGAAGCATGGTTTCTCACGCTGGAGGCCCAGTTTATGCTCAACAGGGTGACCAACGAGACCGCCAAATTTTACCACCTAGTCTCTCATCTACCGGAGGATATCGCGGCTCTGCACTTGTCCGCTCAGACTCCAAAACAGTATGAACAACTGAAAACAGCGATTACATCGACTCTGCAAAAGTCCAAGCAGGAGAAGGTTTCGGAAGTATTGCAAGTCTCGGACCTCGGAGGAGACAAGCCATCAATCTTCATGCGCAAACTCCGGAGCAAGATGGAGCAGTGCCAGATACAGCCCGACGAGGAACTCCTCAAGGCCACTCTGATGCGCTGTCTTCCACAGGACCTTCGTATCGCACTGTCGGGATTTCAACAGCAGTCATCCCAGCAAATTTCCGAGATTGCTGACTCGATGTTGGTCGTCAGAGGCCTTAGCTCTCCATCGCCAGCGACAGTTTGTCCAATTCAGCAGGCCGGTGCAGATAGGACACCCCAACAGCGCTTTGAGCAAGCTCCACACCGACAAGCACCTGGTAAGCCCACTGGAACAGACCCATTTAAGCCTGGCCAACGCCCCGTCGTTTGCCGCTCACACCTCTACTATGGCCGCCGTGCTCGGTCGTGTCGCCCGTGGTGCCAGTTTCCCAAGGACAGCTCGCGTCCGATCCGAGTGCTGCATCCCAATGAAAAAACGCCATCTCAGTCGCGTTCATCATCACCTTCTCGACAGCCGGAAAACTAAGTCGCACTGCGACCGAGGTCGCGGTGCGCAGTGCCGAGATACCATCGACCACCTGTTTGGAGTTAGATGTTAAAATCAACAATACCTACAGCAAGTTTCTTGTGGATACCGGAGCCTCGGTTTCCATTGTTCCACCTCACCTCGTTAATGCACTCGTTCAAGATACAAACGTTCGTTTAATTACTGCTACCGGAGCCGCCATACCAGTTCGCGGGTCGGTCCTACTGGATGTCTCAATCCGCGGTTTGCGTCGCGCCTTCCAATGGACCTTCCTCGTGGCGTCAGTGGTGAAACCCATCATTGGTTACGATTTCTTGGCTCACCATGGGTTAGTTGTCGATTGTCAGCGCAAACACGTTCGAGACTCAGAAACAGGACTGTCTACTGTTACCTTGTCAATTTCAAATGTTCATTGTGGCCCATTCACTGTGTCGGTAGAACTGCCACCCAACCTGGATTCTCGGACGAGTACGCTGTTGACAAAGTTTGCAGATTGTTTTTCTTTCGTTGAAGGCGGAGCCCTTCCGCCAGCTTCAGAGGTCAAGCATGACACTGTTCACCGGCTAGACACTGGCAGTGGACAACCAATTCACTTGCGACCCCGGCAACTGCACCCTGCAAAACTACAGGCTGCAAAGCAGGAGTTTCAGCAGCTAATCGATGCTGGCTACCTCAGACCTTCCTCAAGCGCTTGGGCGTCACCCCTCCACATGGCACCCAAGGGAGCTGGCTGGCGTCCGTGCGGTGACTATCGCGAATTGAACAAACGAACAAAGCCGGACAACTATCCGGTTCCACACATTCAAACCTTCACTCGGTACCTACACGGAAGCACTGTGTTTTCAAAGTTAGACCTTGTTCGCGCCTTTCATCAAATTCCAGTTGCCGAAGAGGATATTTGCAAAACCGCTATCACCACACCGTTTGGATTGTTCGAGTACACACGCATGCCCTTCGGCCTGAGGAATGCAGCACAAACATTTCAACGCTTCATTGACTCTGTTTTTCACGGACTGTCATTCGTCATCTCTTACATCGATGATGTCCTGATATTCTCAAAGACTCGTGAGGACCACTACTCACATTTGGAACAAGTTTTGGACCGCCTAAGAACACACGGCCTACAGGTTCATTTGAAGAAGTGCGAATTCTTTCAGTCCGAGGTAGATTTCCTTGGCCATCGCGTGACTCCTGAAGGAATAAAACCTCTCCAGAAGAAGATCCAAATAATCACTGACTGGCCGACACCCACGGATTCGAACGCACTTCGGCGCTTCCTCGGTGTCGTCGGTTTCTACCGTCGATTCGTTCCCAACTTTGCCGACTGCATCTGTCCGCTGCAAGACCTACTCACTGCATCACTACAGTCAGCAGGAAACTTCCAATGGACAGAGCAGCATCAGAAATCTTTCGAAAACATCAAACTAGCTCTCTCAGAGAGACTACTGCTGCATCATCCGGACCCCAACTGTACTGCGTACCACCTGTACACTGATGCATCAGCCGACTGTGTTGGTGCCGTTCTGCATCAAACCTCTTCAACCGGAACGTCACCTCTTGGCATGTTCAGCAAGAAGTTGTAGTCATCTCAAAGGATGTACAGCACGTTCGACCGAGAACTACTCGCGGCGTACCTGGCAGTGTTGCACTTCCGCAGCCTCATTGAAGGACTGAGCGTGACCTTGTTCACCGATCATAAACCACTAGCTCAGGCCTTCCACGCCAATCGCACCACTACGTCAGATCGCAATCAGCGCTACTTGACCGTCTTGTCCGAGTACGTGGCAGATGTCCAGTACATTCGCGGTGCAGACAACGTAATAGCTGATGCCCTTTCTCGACTGCCTGACTTCCCAGTGAATGATCACGTGTCCAACATCGCAACAGTCGCTGTAGTCGCTGCCCCATCAAGCCAATTCCCTGTTGATCTGCCTAGTATCGCTGAAGCACAACGACCGGAGTCGTTCTCAGCTGCACCAAATATTCGATCGTATTCTCTGGACAAAGACGTCGTCGTTTGGTGTGAGACGTCAACGCCGTATCCTCGCCCGATCATTCCGCCGTCCCTCCGTGACGCCGTGATTGCCTCCTTCCATCGACTTGGTCATTTCGGCTACCGTAAAACAGCAAAACTCATCACAGAACGTTACTTTTGGCCCGGAATGCGCAAGTCCATCAAGACCTACTGCTGGAACTGCCAGGACTGCCAACAGAGTAAAGTCACTCGCCACACTGTCTCCCCGCAACAGGCCTTCGCATTACCATCAAATCGCTTTGAGGCGGTACACATCGATATTGTGGGACCACTTCCACCAGCTAATGCTACCACCTTTGGCCACCAGTCTGCCCGCTACCTTCTCACGATGGTCGACCGCTCGACTGGCTGGCTAGAAGCTACACCACTGGAATCAATAACCGCGGAAGTAGTCGCCCATGCATTCGTCTCGTCTTGGGTCTCGCGCTACGGAGTGCCACTGTATGTAATCACTGATCGGGGGCGCCAGTTCGAATCAGAATTCTTTCACTCGGTCTCGTCATCAATTGGTTTTCATCGATTGCGCACAACGGCCTACCACCCTCAAACCAATGGCAAGGTCGAGCGAGCTCATCGCACCCTGAAGACGATGCTACGTGCTCGAGGCAATGACTGGCTGACAGACCTACCTGTGGCTCTCCTCGCGATGCACGTCGCACCTGACGACCAAGGAATATCACCGTTCACCAGGGTTACTGGCGAGCTTCCGATGGTTCCGCGCATCCTAACTTCTGAACCACTCGCCCCAACGGACATTCGGACACGGCTGCAGGAACTGCTGACAGAGTTACCGAGTCCACACGCGAAGACGCACGAACCACGGAGCTACGTACCCAAGGACCTGGAAATGGCTGAATTCGTCTGGGTTCGGGTCGATCGCGTGCGGTCGCCGCTCGAGACGCCGTACTCAGGGCCGTATCGCGTGAAACAGCGAACTGACAAATTCTTCGTTATTTTCCTACCGTCAGGCAACACCGAATCTGTCTCTATCGATCGCCTCAAGCCGGCGCGACTTTCGCTTCCGAAGTCGGCTGTTCAGCCGGCCGCGAACTCGCTGCCGGAAAAAGCCGCCAAACCAGAGGAACCGATGGACTCATCACCTCCTAGAGCGACCTCTAGCGGCCGCCGAGTCCAATTCCGACGCCATAATGATTACATTTATTATTAACCTTGTAATGTATAACGTCTACTGACTGCTGTTCCAATGTTCTCAATATTTCTCAATGTTCAACCCCTCATATATAATTTAGCTCGTATTTCAACTGTATAACCGCTTCGTTTCAATAATTTAAGCCATGCCACCATTTTATAATTCAGTTACAGTCTCTTTTCCCCGTGCTCCGCAATTGGAGGGGGGAGTCGTATGGGTATTTTGTTGTACTTTTTATTTGCAACTCAGTTTGTCATAAATTACCATAGACTAATTTCCTTTTACAGTTCTTTCTCGCAGTTTAGTTTCTCGCCCCAAGCCCTCTCGTCTTTAACTCATAAAATATATATGCAATTCAAATCTAAGTTAAGTTGTAGTTTCACTACAAAGTAATATATTCGACAAATCTACTTACATTCTACTAAATTCTCCGTAACGGCTATCCTGTCTTCTAGGCATTCTATAGGATGGAATCATCTTTGAATGCTTAACCACAACCACAGCTAACCCCCCCCCCCTGAGCCTAAGCCGGAGCTTCCTAAGCCTGAGCCGGAGCTCCCTTCGGCTAATCGTTTGTTTGCATTGAGTTGGACTGCCGGAAATTAAGCACCGATTTAAACGCTGAAAGAACCCTGGCACATTATCTGACGGTCGATCTAACGCGGCGCGGCAGCTCAGCTCGCCGTGCTCCCGTCTAAACGCCATAATTTTAGTTGCTGTATTACCGACTAGACGGTCGTCAATAGGCTGAGCTAGGGCCTGCGCAAGTAGAAGAATTGGAAACTATGTTTCTTGGAAAATTTTGAATTTAGGAGGCCAGGTTTTTTTCAAAAAAATACATTACAGAAACAGGTTTTCATTTTTATAGGGCCTAGCTCTATTGATATTTTCTATACTATGCCTAAAAAAATAAAATGCATGGCATAGCTTTACTCATCATTTTTATAAATCTATTTATCTTTTCTATCTGTTATATAATATTGTTATAGTCAACTAGAGCCTCAGGCTAAGAATTATAAAATTGATTCATGAGATGAAACCAATGAGCCAAGCTTTTTTATTTTTTTGGTTTCAAGGCTATCAAGACTATAATACTATAGGCCTATAAATTATAAGTGCAATATATATTTAATAAAAAATAATTTTTTAAACAAAAAGCTTTTTAGAAAGTAATAGAACTAGAACTATAAAAAGGCAAATTATCTCAAATGATAGGCCTAGTTAGGGCAAGCCCCTTGGCCCCCACTCTGGCAAATGTCTGCTTGGCCCACTGGGAAACCAAAAATTGGATGTCTCTTAACTATGCCCCCAAATTCTACAGGCACTACATCGATGATACGTTTGCTATCTTAAATTTGATCAGGAGCAAAAAATTGATCAGTTCCTCCACGGCCCACGCTCTCAACTCCACTCATAAGAACATCAAATTCACGGTTGAACATGCTGTTGACCAGACTCCTATTCCTGGACATTGGCATTGACTACAGACAGTAAGGAAACCCTCTCCACAAAAGTCTTCCATAAGAAAAGCTTTACCAATCTCATTCTCAATTTCCAAGCCACTTGCCCCAGACAATGGAAAACTGGGCTTGTGAGGTGTTTGCTCCATAGGCATAGAGCTTTCACTACCTATAACACCTGGATCAACTTTGACTGGGAGGTGCAGTTCCTTACCAGACTGTTCTATCAAAATGACTACCCCGTTTGTCTGGTTCAAAAAATCATCAACAAGTTCATCTCGGACAAAATCACCAAACAAAAACCTAAGCAATCTGTTACCACTGAAGAATTTGAACCCATTCTGCGTCTCCCCTTCCTCGGACCTCCATCTCTAGCCTTGAAAAACAGAATGCATAGGTTATTCTTTGCCTCTTTCAATAGTAATATCTAGGTTGTCTTCTACATAAACAAGATTGGAAACTTTGTTAGCAGATTAAAGTTGCGTGTTCCTCGTACTCTGTGTGCAGGTGTTGTTTACCAATTTAACTGCTCTGTGGACCAGAGCGTCTCCTACGTGGGGAAAACCAAAAGACACCTACACACGAGGATCAGGGAACACTGGCTCAAACCACCTGCTATACAAACTCACCTCTTTGAATGCACTAACTGCAATGACTGCAAACCAGAAGAACACTTTAAAATCATTGACCAAAGCCATACTGATGCCAAACTTAGAATTCTCGAGGCCCTACACATAAAAGCTCAGTCCCCTAATCTCAACACCCAATTACAACATAATGGTGCAGGTCACGTTCTCTGCGTTTTCTGAACAGTGAGTGACACAAACGTGTATGCTGTGTACACTTAACTTGACGTTCATTTACTTAAGCTACCACCCCTGATTCTGCCTTTTGACCACTGAACAAGAATTGTGTACTTTTGGTTTATTTTCAATCTTAATCTATAATTTTCTCTCCTACCTACCTATGTATGTTGTTAAAGCCAAGTTGTAATCAATTGTTTTCAATCTTACCCTCCTTATCTATGTACGTTGCAAAAACCAATATTTAATCAATTGTTTTCAATCTCACTTTCTCAAATTGTTCTAATAAAATCCTAACGATGCACAATGGTGTGCAAAGTTGTTAGAAATTGCAATCATATTCAAATGTTGATATTAAGCTTTCTAAAATGCTAATAGGTTTTGTTCATCTTTTGTCATGTTTAATTGCTGATTTAGTGGCAGTTTCGGTTGTCAACTCAGATTCAGTTCTAAATCAGTAGGATTTGGAGCTCCTTGTAGATGACTGGTCTTGGGATATGATCAGCTAAGTTTAATGTTTGGCATCTGTTAGTAGGATTTGTTGGTGCAGCTTCGGCTGTGGTGGCATGGTTTGGGGTCTGGAGCTCCTTCTATATGATCGCTACTTAGACCAGTTGCCAGGTTGTTGAGGTGCCTAAAGGTCAATCTTTGTCAATGGCTTTGGCGTCATTGTTGTTGGATTTAGATACGTTAGCAGATGATAAGGTGTAGCAGCTGTCAGCGTTGCTGCTGAACCTCACTCTCTTAAACACCAGATAGCAAGCGGGTTGGCAGTGGTTGTCACTGGCTATGCTATGGTCCCAGTCCTTGTCACCTTCAGCTAGTAGATGGCGGCTCCTAGTAAGGCAACATGTTGTGCTGCTAAAGCTAGTAAATAACCTCTGCATGTCTCGATAATGGCTGGCAGATGGCCTTGGCTTTGTTGCCGGCAGGTGCAGCACTGTCAGTGGTTTGCTGTCAGCTGTTGATGATGTTGGCAACATAGCCTTGCCATTGGACTCCTTCAATGTTGCCTCAGTAGTAGACTAGGGTTAGGGTTAGGGTTAGGGTATTATAATATTATAAATATTATGTTTCTATAAGGTAGGCCTACAGTTTAAAGTTATTGTTATTGCTTTTATAAAATCTTCATTTTTTAATGAGTAAGTCCCTCTATTATAATAAATAGTAAATATTTCTTAATATCTATTTAAAATATTTTGAGTTTTTTGTTAGTTCTAGGCTAGAAATACTGATATCATATATGCAATTTCTAAAATTATATTATACTTGTCATGTGGATTAGTTTTGACTAAAAATATGGTAAGAGTTTTTATTAAACATTATTTGCAAAGTTTTTTATCATAATAGTCCCTAGTAGTACTTTCTTAGCCCTAATTTAGAGATTTAAACAGTATTATTCCTTTGTATTATCATTTGTTAAGCTTTGGATTTTATAATTAATATAAAGTCTATAATTATATTTTATATTCATTGAGCTAATAGCTTAGACCTGAGATTTTTTTAAAAAATTAAAAAATAATATAAATTTATATTGATACACTGTTTGATTGAAACAAATGCAATCATTGAGAAATTTTTTTAGCCTGCTTAATCTATTTTAATAGACAAATTAACTGAATATAAGCATTTGTTTAAATGTTAACTAGAGCAATGAGAGAACAAATGGGGTTGCAGGCCCAGGACTAAAAAATTCTATGAAGGCAAGGTGCATGAGTATTAGTGTAAGAGTATTGGTACAAGAGTATTGGTACAAGAGTATTGGTACAAGAGTATTGGTACAAGAGTATTGGTACAAGAGTATTGGTACAAGAGTATTAGTGTAAGAGTATTGGTACAAGAGTATTGGTACAAGAGTATTGGTACAAGAGTATTGGTACAAGAGTATTAGTGTAAGAGTATTGGTACAAGAGTATTGGTACAAGAGTATTGGTACAAGAGTATTAGTGTAAGAGTATTGGTACAAGAGTATTGGTACAAGAGTATTAGTGTAAGAGTATTGGTACAAGAGTATTGGTACAAGAGTATTGGTACAAGAGTAAAGCTAATAAGTCATAACAAGCATACAGTCATTCTCAGTTTAGTCAATTAAGGTGCAAGCAAGCTCAGTGTTGCCTCAATATTTTTTAATCAATTGCCCTTTGTAAATTCACAGTTAAAAAATAGAAAACGTAAATGTCTGATTTTATACACATTCTGACAGCTTGATTGAGAGCCAACCTGGAAACTGAGATGTCAATCACCTTCTGCAGCTCCAGGCAATGCCAGCAACTGGCCAGAAGCAGCAGTTTGCCAACCTCTTGTGCGAGTACTGCGGCGATGAGCCCGCTGCAGTGGCCTGCTCTGCGCCCCGCTGCAAGCGCCTCTGCTGCGCCTGCGACGCTGTCTGGCATGGCCACCCGAGCGCCGCAGCCACCGCGCCACCCGCAAGGAGATCCCCCAGGCTGCCTCGAGCTCTACGCGCCATCAGTCGGCTCGGCTCAAGGCTGAGGACGCCCCGTGTCCAGCGTGCACTCTGCTGAACCCGCCCGATGCCCACAGTTGCCGCTTGTGCAACACTCCGCTGCCACCGCGAGCGGCTGGTGCCGATGTTGCCCACCTGGAAGGTGTCGACCTGCGCGCCAGCATGATGGCGCAGGAGCGGCGCCAGCTGGCGCTGGTCAACCGGCTGCACCAAGAGTACCGAAGCCTGGCTTCTGGCAAGCACCTGGAGTGCCGGGGTTCGGCCTCTGATAAGCACCTGGAGTACCGGGGCTTGGCCTCCGACAAGCACCTGGAATACCGGGGCCTGACCTTCCAAAAATAAATTTTAATGCGTTTATCGAATCGTGTTTTCGTAGCCAACAGATCGTTTTGGTTTGTTTGCCGATCTGCTCTGGTGACTTGCAGTTGTGCAATAATGAAATCCAACCGTTTCTGTTTCAATGACATTGTTCTGCTTTCATTCAGTACCTTTGACCCGGTGTCGCATTTTATGCTCACAAAGCAGATTTTTCTATATTTATTAGGGAGTGCTTAAAAGTATCCCTTTATTGCTCCAGTTTACCTTAGCGTTACCGTTGCCTCACTGGTTGCATTATATTCTATCCGGCTTGATGTCAGTCTGTTTTTGGTTATTTTCTCAGTTTTATAATACAAGCATTTGCTACCAATTGAACCGAATTGAAGTTTGTTACTTTATCAACTTTTTGACTGCTTATTAGCCTAAATTTTACCTGTCAACGAATGAGACTACTTCTAATTTAGTTTGTAAGTAGTAGCTTAGCAAATTATGCTAGGGGACAGGGTAGCTCAGCGGTAAATTTCGCTAACTTTCTCACGCTACGAACCCTGGTTGTTTGACCGCCCCCTGATAATAATAATATTATTTGTACTCGTAGTAGTAGTAACTTATGTTGAAAATATAACAAAATTTCTGTCTGGCAACTGCTGCTGATTGCCCAATGACTAGCAGCGCTAGAGTGGTGCTGGCCACCTCGGCCGAGACCTTCGAGTCCGCCCTGGCCTCCGCCAAGCCGGGCGGCCTCTGCCTGCTGCACTTCAGAGCTGACTGGGCGGCCCAGTGCGTCCAGATGTCGCTGGTGATGGACGAGCTGGCCAAGGAGCCGGCCTACTCAGCTGTCACTTTTGTCAATGTGGAGGCTGAACAGGTGAGCTGTGCGGAGCTGCTTGCTGGTCAAAGTGAGTCGCAAAATCCATTTGATTCAATCAAACCGCATGCAGGTGCCGCAGGTAACCAGCAGGTTTGGCGTCCTGGCGGTGCCCACCTTTCTGCTTGTGCGCAGGGCGGCTGAGAGCCAGCAGCCGCAAGTTGTGGACCGCCTGAACGGTGCTGACCCCGCGGCCCTGGCCGCCAAGCTCTCGGCCGCTGTGTCCGCCACCGCCCCGGCTACCGGCGGGGACGTCGCCGCGGCGCCAAAAGAGACGCAGGCGCAGCTGGAGGCCCGCCTGAAGTCGCTGCTGACCCGCTCGCCAGTCTTGCTGTTCATGAAAGGCTCGCCAGACGCGCCTCGCTGCGGCTTCAGCCGGCAGATCGTGGAGCTGCTGCGGAAGCACGCCGAGGTGGCGCCTTTCGACCACTTCGACATCCTCACCGACCAAGCCGTGCGAGAGGGCTTGAAGAAGCTGAGCAACTGGCCAACCTACCCGCAGCTGTACGCAGCCGGCGAGTTGCTGGGCGGTCTCGACGTTGTTCGCGAGATGGACGAGGCCGGCGAGCTGGGCCCCGCGCTGAAAGCCGCCGTGACGGCCCGCCTGGAGAAGCTGGTCAAGGCCGCGCCAGTCATGCTGTTCATGAAAGGCTCGCCAGACGCGCCCCGCTGCGGCTTCAGCCGGCAGATCGTGGAGCTGCTGCGCTCCGAGGGCGTCCAGTTCGGCCACTTCGACATCCTGCAGGACAATTCCGTGCGAGAGGGCCTGAAGAAGTTCAGCAACTGGCCGACCTTCCCGCAGCTGTACGCTGATGGGCAGCTGTTGGGCGGCCTGGATATTGTGCGGGAGATGCAGCAGGCCGGTGAACTCAAGGAGGCACTGCCGGCCAGTTGCCGAGCTTAGGGGAGGCCATGAGTTGCCAGCGACTTCAGACTTGGCTGAACTGGGCTTAGACTGGGTTTTCATACAGTCCGTCATGGCAGCACTTTGATGCGTAGATCATTTCTGTAAACTTCGAATATCCCGGTTGCCATGGCGAACTTCAGCTAACTAGCAAGATGGATTGATTTCCAACAATAGACTCTGCTTTGACCACCTGGTTTGCGCCTTGGTTTGCATGGCAATATCAGCAATATTGTGACCGTAGTGTTCTGGACTAGCAGGACCATCTGTGAGCGGTTCAGCACTCTCTTACCGTGTTAATTTGCTTCAGTGTTCGATGCTTTTACTAAAGCAACTCGGGGTTCAGAATGGAACTCTGTGTGTTTGCTAGTTACCAGCCTCATTCTTTAAACCTTCCGTGACTTTTATTTGCTTCATTCTTTGCCCGTTACATTGAGTTCTAATTAATACTCTGGCCGCAGTCTGGCAGCCTTAGGGCACCTCGGCTGGCGCGGGTCGATGCCTCCCCCGGCCCAGCAAGTCTCAGCTCCCGCCCGCTGGTCGGACAAAATCGATTTCTGGGCCTCATGGAAACGGGCAGAAAACTTCATCAGCTGCCACTAAAAATTGATCGCGGCCCTTCGATCGATTCTTCAGAAAGGCCAGCGTTTTTAGATAGCGGATACAGACGTGTGGCTCCATTTGGCCTGTTTCAAAAACATTTTCAGCAACATAGGAACATTTAGATGGCTACAATAGATTGGTATCGTCAGCTGCAATGAGCTTGAGTGTAAGGAAAGTCTTCATGAGTCTCTTGGCGAAATTCAATGCAGTCATTTTATCATCATCCAGCACTGGCAAGCACATTATTCATATTTTGCAAGCACATTATCACTTAGCCGAATGACATTTATTATACGAGTAACGGAAATAACAAATTTCAATTTGTCATCGTGACGAGTTCGCCGTTACTTTTCAAAGTCAGAGCCCTCGTCACGCAGCTTTTGCTGCACAGCCCGGAAGAATTGATCTCCGTCGCGCTCGGCAAACTTAAGCATGTCCTGCTGCGCCGCCTTGGCGAAGGCCGGATCCAGCTCCTTAAGCTCGCGGCCCGTCTGCATGGCCAGCAACTGGTACATGGCACAGCGCTCCAAGTAGTAGGAGTAGTGGAAGGCCATGGCCGCGGTTTCCGCTAGCACCAGGTAGCCGTGGTTGGCCATCATCAGGCAGGTCTTGTCAGGTGCCAGGCAGGAAGCCAGCCGAGCGCCCTCTGAGTCCTGGACGGAGACGCCGCTGTAGTCCAGATCGTAGGCAATGCTGTTGAGAAAGTACAGGCAGTTCTGGTGCACCATGCGCAGTCGGGAGTCCTGCAGGCAGCTGAGGGCGGTGGCGTACGGACTGTGCAGGTGGAAGACCGCCTTGGCCTCGGGCCGGGCCTCGTGCAGCGGTCGGTGGATTGTGGCCGCGGACGTCTCGGCGCGACCGTTGCCCTCCACTACCCGACCTGCAGCGTCGAGGCCGACCAGGTCGGAGGCACGCACGCGGGACCAGTGCAGGCCGTAGGGCACCAGCAGCATCAGCTCGGCTCCGGAGCCGTCAGCCGATGGCGTCATCAGGCTGAGATGGTTGCAGATGCCCTCGTTGTAGCCCAGCTGGTCCAGGGCCCTGTAGGCTGCCGCCAGGTCCACCCGGGCCTGCCAGTTCTGCTGAGCCGCTGTTGTGGCACCCCGGTTCCCGCTGAGCTGGCGGATGCCGAAGGCCACCGGCTGCAGCAGCAGGCGGCACCGCGTCCAGCCATTGCGTACTGCTACAGTCAACATTTTTCACTCGGCTTAGTATTTAACAGTCTGTCTCACCTCGGCCTAGAAAAGCTTTAATGGCATTTGTTCTTCTCTTTATCTGGGTAGCAAGATAAGTGTACACTGCTTTGTACACCCTCCGTGCAGAGATATGACACTCTACGCTCGTACACTGTTGCGAGAATATGAAAATTAGCTAATAATCTTCAAGTATGTCTGTTTATGCACCTGGCTGAGCCTATATTGTGCCCTGCTGCAGCTACAACTCTTGCACCCCCATTAGCTGACCTGCCCTTCGCCACCACGATTCTGCTATTCCAAGACAGTTATTTGTGCAAAGTACTTTAAAGAAAAATGATGCCTCGGGCTTAGCCAATGCTACACTGTCTGCAGTCAGCCACTGTGCAGGATGCAGGACTACCCTTTCAAGTAAAAGCCGTTTTGGAGTCTTTATTGTAGTTTAAAGAAGCCAGAGAGCCAAAGGGCTTGAGATCCACTTATGAATTGCGCTGAAAATTAAAGAGGACAGAAAGCAGCCGGTCGTGCTGGGCAGGAAGCTCTCAGTCCAAAGGCGATCCTTTTTAGAAAGTTCGGCACAAAGGGAGATCGGGATAGGGAAGGGGGCAGCGCGGGCGCCCTGCTGCAGCTCACTCGACCAGATCTATCGCTACGAGACAGCCGGTTGCTGTCTTATAAAAAATCTGGCAAGCAATTATAGAGCGGCCATTCCGATGGAAGACACTGCAGTGAACCTGGTAGGCATGTTTGAGGCCATAAAGCTGGATGTGGGTGGCTATTATCTTTTTATTCCCATTTTCATTGATGGGAGAATATTGAATTCTGCATTCTCTAGGTGTTTTATTGATGCAGCATCCCAAAATAAACTCTGCCAAGCTTTGGTAGTGAAAAGTACAAACAAGATCTTCTCAATGGAGAGAGGAGGCACGGGCAGAGCACAAGCAAATTTATGCTCTGCATGCCCTAGCACTCAGCCTAGCGGAGATTCGCTTACCTGAACTATTATAATATCCGCTGCTGCAATACCTCCGCATGCCAAAGCTAGCATGCAGTGCTCAACAGCCCCGCTGCCGCTCATTAAGACAGAGTAGAAGCTGCTCTACTGAGCAACTGCAGGTCAGACGAACTCTGCCCAGCCGAGTCCCCGTGCCCCCCCCGCCCTGGCCCGAGCGGCCCAGCCAGCGGAGGAAAAGGCAGCGTCTTCCGTTTCGCGAGGCAATTTCCCGTTTTCACGCGTAATGCGAAGTGACACGCCTTCCCTCCTCTGTCGCGGGTGCGAGAGAGGGGCAGCTGAGACAGGCAGAGAAATAGGCCTCCACAGCGGCTGCAGCTGAGGGGTAGATGATGCTTGGATTCCAGAGCCTCTAGTCCGATGCAGCGAGTTAATCCGATTGTGTGTCATAAGTTGAGAGCAGGCATCACGGGATCTTGCTGAGCTCCCTCTCGAGTTGCAGCGCCTTCAAGTCGTGCAGAATTCTTATTAGTAGATTTCTTTTGAATTCACAGTCAGTTATTTCGGCAAAAATACAAATTATAGCGCATGTCCCTCTTGAGCGAAGCCGTTGCCTTGTTTGAGTCCGAGGCTATGAGCAGGGGGTGTCGGGTTGCTCTCGTGTTGAAGTGGCTCGCAGCTCCAGCCGGAATTCACGCCGGGAGAAAATTTTGAAGCCGCTGTGCTGCACTTTCTCTCAACCAACGAGTCCAGAGACTCGTGAGGGGCTCAGAAATTCTCATCAGCTTTTCTGTCCCCTGAAGTTCCGCCCCATCCCCTGTGTCCCTGGGGTGAGGCCGCCGGATTAAGCTGAAATCGGGAGCAGATTAGTGACAACTTCGCCCGGGGCGGGCCGCCAGCCTCAAAGCAAATTGGGATTAACTTCATCGCGAACGCCGCTCAGGACTGCGTGATGAAGATGCAAACTTTTATAACTCGCAGGGCTGGCTAAGCATGCGGCTGACTCCATCTCGGAGCAAATTACGCCCACATCGACTCAAGGATTTTTTTAGTGTAGGAGAGGTGAGAGACGGAGGAGCTCTCTGAAGGCTCTCAGCTTTGAAATGAGTTCTCATGTTCAAAAACGCTTTCTCAATGCATGGGCGGGCAGAGCAATTTTTCGTTCCTAGAGTAGCTGCTGGGATCGGAATCTCTGGAGAATCTCCCGCCTAAGACTGATGGGACTTTTAAAGCTGCCCCAACGTGATGGCCGAGCGCGGGCTAATTTACCGATCTCTGCTCTTGCATGATCTGCGGCTCCCGCGCAGCTCGAGAGTTTGAGAAGACAGACAGACAGAAACTAGGAGAAAGTGGAAGAGGCACAGGCAGCTTCTTGGGGAGGGCAAGCGACCTATTACTAGAGACCGTCACTCCAGCGCGCTGCCGGTGTTCCCGCAGTGGTCCGCTAGTCTGGGACTTCGGAGGGGGGAGGCAGCTCGCGTGTCGCCTTGAGGCAGGCTGGGATAGATGAACAGGGAGTGGGCTGCATGCTGCCACTCCCACTTGCCTCTGAGTCTCCCGGCAGGCCTCAAATTCAAAGTTGGGTGCGCTGGCCCGGGAGAGGGCTGAGGTTTCTCCGGAGCAGCAGGGCAGGCGGCCAAAGAGATTCCTGAGGGAGGGGGGAATCGCAGCAGCCTTCGCGACTCTTCCGCCGCCCCACCCGGGCTGGCAAACAGAGTGAAAGTACGAGCAGCGCTAGGCCCCCTTCGCTGCCATTCGACTCCGTATGGCACGGCGGGCTTCAATATTAATTTCATGCCACGGGTCATGCAGCTCTCCTTATGACTGTCGGTGCTTCATTTTCTTCTGCTCGGTGCTCGGTCCGCATGAGCCTGGCTCTGCTGAAAGTCATCGGTCTCGATTAATCCTTGATGTAGAAGCGCGCTATGAGCTTGTGGCCAAAGCCTGTGTAAAAGCCGAGACCAACAATGGAGACAAAAGTGCAAGTCTGGGGTTCCGGAGGAACTAATGAAATCAGTGCGATAAAGCTCAGCTGCTCAAACTAGCTCGAGGTGATCAGCCTAAGCGGCAATAATTATTCAATTATTTCGGCTTTACCGCTCGCTGGAGCCACCCAGCCCGTGGACTAAATGCATTAGTAAAAGTGCACCGAAGGGTGACCGCTACTGAAAGCGCACCGCGTCGGCTGGGAGAAACTGCGGATCGTGTCTGACTCTGCGCTAACATGCCAAGGGCTCCAGCGAAAAGTGCCAGACCTGCCTGTTGCCGACTTCGCTGTGCTGGTTCCCAGTCCGCGAGAATCTGTCGTCAGGGCTTTGCTAATTGGCTTCGCCCGCCTTATGCGGACGACTTCCTGCCGGCTGCATTCCTCTTGCGGGAGGGGATTGTCGCTTGAATAATCTCTCTCTTGTTTACCTGTCAGGCTGCGAATCTTTTAGGGGTGTTAGGAGAGGCTGGGGCTGAGGTGCCGGCCAGGCAGAACACAGAACCATTAGGGAGTACTCTGCAGATAAGCAAGAATTTCCCAGCTGCCTTGTTCCAGGAATTCAGCTGCGCCATCTGTATTTAACTGTCTTCCTGCGTCGAAACTGAATACAAGGCACCTTGCTGGCTTTCTGCTGAGCAAAAAATTTTCAGCATAGCATGAACAGCTCCCTCAGGCTTTGCACTAACACTGAGTTCTCAAATTCTGCTGCGAGTTTCCCACTGAGCCATCGATCACGGCAACAACAATGGGAAGGCGGGTTGTGGCGACCGCTCGCTGGGGGGACAGAGGGCAAGGGGAGACCCTGCCCGTCCGCTCCGGATCGCACCGGTTTCCCTGCGTGAGCGCCACCTCACCTCCGACCGTTCATCCCTAAACAGTCTGGCGGGCCAATGGGAGCCGAGCAGGCCCGCGCTGCTCTGCAGCCCCTCCCAGAGGGGATTCTCCCGCGGCCTTCTGCAGCAACTCAGCCCGTGACCTGTCCATAGCAGCCTCGCCAAGCCTTTGCGCACAAGCGAGCTGAGCGGCTGTACGCCAGTCCCCGCGGGCTGATACTTCAGAGAGTTGGAATTCGGCCCACCCGAGCGCCGCCGAATTAGCACGGCCATCCAAAGTTTCAGCGGGAATTCAGACACCGACAGCTCGGATCACCGGCCTGGTCCCAGGGTTTTCCGTCCTCTGTGCGGCAGTTGCAGCGAGGCCTCCAGCCGACCAAAGCCGCATGGGCGTCGGGGCCCGCGATCGCGCCAGCAGAAGCCGCTAGCCTCCGTCTGAGGCGCCCGCGATCGCGCCAGCAGAAGCCGCTAGTCTCCATCTGAGGCGCCCGCGATCGCGCCAGCAGAAGCCGCTAGCCTCCGTCTGAGGCGCCCGCGATCGCGCCAGCAGAAGCCGCTAGTCTCCGTCTAAGGCGCCCGAGATGGCGCCAGCGCGGCTGCTCCTGGTTCTGTTGGCCGTTCTGCTGGCCTGGGTGCAGGTTGCGGACTGCGGCGCCGCACCCAACTACACGAACATCGTGGACCGCATCGTGTTCCACATCTTCCGCGGCTACAACAAACACCAGCGGCCCGTGCCCGCTAGCCGGCAGAAGCCAGACGGCACCATAGAAGAGGATTCGACCGACGTGGACGTCAACATGAAGATTCTCAGCATCAACAAGGTGGACGTCATCAACATGGAGTTTACGCTGGACATGTACCTGCGTCAGTTCTGGAAGGACACGCGGCTGCGCTGGGATCATTACAAAGACTTCAGTTTCTACAACGAGTCCATCGCCATCCCCGCCAAGAAGGAGCACCTGTGGCTTCCAGACCTGTTCTTCCGTAATGGAAAGGAGGGTTACCTGCACAAAATGACTCAGCCTAACTATCTGATCAGAGTTGAGCCCGACGGGCAGATCCTGTATTCGCAGAAGGTTACCATGAAGTTCTCGTGCCAGATGCAGTTGCAGACATTTCCCATGGACACGCAGACGTGCTTCGTGAACATCGGCAGCTACGGATACACCACGAGGAACCTGCTGTTCAAGTGGAAGCGGGACGGGCTGAAAGACCCGGTGGAGCTGGACGGCTCCATGCAGATTTCCGAGTTCAACGCGCCGACTTTGCTGAGAGCCACGACTGCACGCAGGGCAGCGCGACCAGCACAGGGAGCTACGCGTGCCTGAAGGCGATCTTCAAGCTGGAGCGGCAGCTGGGCAGCTACCTGTCCGGTACCTACATCCCTGCCATCCTCATCGTGGCGGTCTCTTGGCTCAACTTCTGGATCAGTATTGAAGCCGTGCCAGCCAGGGTCTCCCTGGGCCTGCTCACCCTGCTGGGCATCCTCACCCAGGGCATGTCAGTCATCAACAACCTGCCCAGGTAGGCCATTCTTAGTCAGCTGTTTTCAAGAAAATTGAGGTTACTTTTCTTTCTTAATTGGTGCCCTTTTTGAGCATTTGACGGCTCACTGAAAGTGCCCATCCAGTCTGCTCACTGCGGTCTCTCATGCCAGTTTTCAGTCTTGCCCTGTCAGCAAGTCATGCGCCCGTTTCGCGGGCTCAGGCCCAGAGCTTGTGGTGCTCAGCTCACCCGATATCTAGAAATCCAGCTCCTCTCCGCTTACTCACCCAGCCTCTCTCGGCATCTTCATTCCCTCCTCAATCCGCGGCTGCATAAGTTCAGAAGCGACCCTAATCCTCAGGCTGAGCCTTCTTTCTCACGGGGACAGGTGAAGAGAGCCCACCAGTGCGATCTCAAATCATTATTTATGCAAGCCAGGTGGGCCGCCCGAATCCCAGCTGTAGGCGGTCAGAAAGCCGCGCCCTGCGCCGGACTGTCGCCGGAAACGGCCCAGTTTCTCCATAAATGCATCAAAACAGCCAAGCTCAGTTTTTTCATCTGGCCTCTGCAAGCCTTTGAGGAGCTTTTCCTCTACAAAGACACAAGCTTCAAGACGCATTCGCTTCTTGAGTGCCTTCTGAACATGCAGGCTGACGGCTGTTGCGATTGCCTATTAATTTCAGCTCCGATGAGAACTGTGCTCAAAGCCCCGCTTTTCATCTTTTAATATCCGAATCCCCTTTGAGGGCCTCTTTTTCGAGAAGAGGCAGGGAAAGCTCAGGCCAGATTATCCCCTTGGCTCCGTCATGGCGCTCTCCTAATCCGTCTTGTGCGGGATCAGAGCGGTGGGATCTGAAACTCCTTGCCGATTTCTCTGCGCCGTTAAAATCCAGACGCCAATTATGTTCACTTTTCATCCCACATCATCTCTCACGCACCATCCTATGTTTGCATCCCCTTCTCCCGTCTCCTGCATCTCCTCTCCCTGCCTCTCCCGCATCTCATCACACTCTCCTCACTCCACCATCTCATCACACTCTGCTCACTCCACCATCTCATCACACTCTGCTCACCCCACCATCTCATCACACTGCTCACTGCTCCATCTCATCACACTCTGCTCATTCCACCATCTCATCACACTCTGCTCATTCCACCATCTCATCACACTGCTCACTGCTCCATCTCATCACACTCTGCTCACTGCTCCATCTCATCACTTCTTCCGTCTCACTATAGCTTCCCACCACCTTGCAAAGTCTAAGCAGCTGCAAGCTCACACAACAGGAGTGGCGCACAGGGCAGAGTGTACTTTGTGGTGGCGTTGGTTTCGGTAACTGCGGGCTTTGACTTGCGCAGCCTCCAAAATCAGTGGCGATGCACTCTAAATCATTTAGAATTTGAAAAGCTGTCTCTGTTACTCTGTTGCCATTTATTCCTACCTGTTCTCGTGACAGGGTCGCATGAACTGCAAATATTCCAAAAGCAACTTCACACCTC
Source organism: Macrostomum lignano (assembly GCA_002269645.1). Lineage (NCBI taxonomy): Eukaryota > Metazoa > Platyhelminthes > Macrostomidae > Macrostomum > Macrostomum lignano. The sequence goes on from NIVC01003883.1 coordinate 67,860, forward strand.
TTCAAAGCTATGGGACTCGTTGCTCTGGATTAAAATAGACGAGAACCACTAGCAAAACGTTTCCCCAAAAATCCTTGAAGAAAGTGCTCACTATGTAGGAGCTGTTTCGCTTTTGAGCTTAAAATGAGAATGACAACATCCATTGGTTCAGTCCCTGTCCCAATGGATTCAACTCTCCTTTCACCCTGATTTTTAATCCCCGGGCACTCAATAAGCGACGAGATTCGACATGGAATTCAAGACCCGGGCCAGTTTTGCACCGACTACGGTACAGCAGCTGCAAACTGCTGTTTCATGCATCAGTTCGACCACAGGTCAATAATCATGAATTTATGAAATGCTCAATCAGCCCGTGCGCAAAATGAAGTACATTGGAATAAGCTCAACTGTACCGCTCTAGCCAAAGCCTAGCCAATTATCGAAATTAAACAGCAAGTAGTTCGTTGAAGAAAGCAAAGTCCTACTCATGCACTCTGCCTGTGTGAGCTGGACTGCTCAGAATGAAGCATTTCAATGCTTCCTACTGAAGTCCCCTGAGCCACCGGCTTTGCTACTCATTCTACTGTAAGTAGTCTGCTTGGTTGAAAATTCACTGGATTTTTAAATGCACCAGCGTGTAAGAAGCTCAATTTTTAGTTAAAGGCTTGCGCGGACCATTCAGATATGGAATTTTTTTTTATTTTTCAAAGAGGGAAGGTTTGACTCTCCGACGATTCTTACAGTGTTCAGGTCTATGATTGTGTGCTGTGCACAGTGTTCCATGTCTATGGTTTTGTGCTGTACACAGTGTTCCATATCTATGATTGTGTGCTGTACACAGTGTTCCATGTCTATGGTTGCGTGCTGTACACAGTGTTCCATGTCTATGGTTGCGTGCTGTACACAGTGTTCCATGTCTATGGTTGCGTGCTGTACACAGTGTTCCATGTCTATGGTTGTGTGCTGTGCACAGTGTTCCATGTCTATGGTTGTGTGCTGTGCACAGTGTTCGATGTCTATGGTCGGTTGTGTGCTGTACGAGTACACAGTGTTCCATGTATATGATTGCGTGCTGTACACAGTGTTCCATGTCTATGGTTGTGTGCTGTACACAGTGTTCCATGTCTATGGTTGTGTGCTGTGCACAGTGTTCTATGTCTATGGTTGTGTGCTGTGCACAGTGTTCCATGTCTATGGTCGGTTGTGTGCTGTACGAGTACACAGTGTTCCATGTATATGGTTGCGTGCTGTACACAGTGTTCCATGTCTATGGTTGTGTGCTGTACACAGTGTTCCATGTCTATGGTTGTGTGCTGTGCACAGTGTTCTATGTCTATGGTCGGTTGTGTGCTGTTCGAGTACACAGTGTTCCATGTCTATGGTTGTGTGCTGTACACTGTTCCAGGTCTATGATTGTGTGCTGTACACAGTGTTCCATGTCTATGTTTGCGTGCTGTACACAGTGTTCCATGTCTATGGTTGTGTGCTGTACACAGTGTTCCATGTCTATGGTTGTGTGCTGTACACTGTTCCAGGTCTATGGTTTTGTGCTGTACACAGTGTTCCATGTCTATGGTTGTGTGCTGTACACAGTGTTCCATGTTTATGATTGTGTGCTGTACACTGTTCCATGTCTATGGTTGTGTGCTGTGCACAGTGTTCCATGTCTATGATTGTGTGCTGTACACTGTTCCAGGTCTATGATTGTGTGCGGTGCACAGTGTTCCATGTCTATGGTTGTGTGCTGTACACAGTGTTCCATGTCTATGATTGTGTGCTGTACACAGTGTTCCATGTCTATGATTGTGTGCTGTACACAGTGTTCCATGTCTATGGTTGCGTGCTGTACACAGTGTTCCATGTCTATGGTTGCGTGCTGTACACAGTGTTCCATGTCTATGGTTGCGTGCTGTACACAGTGTTCCAGGTCTATGGTTATGTTCTGTACTCAGCTCTTCGGTTGAGCTGCAGATCATTTAGAAAATTAAATTCAATTAAGTAATTTGCTTAGCAGAAGCTCCTCAAAACCCGGTCCCAGGAACCCAGGTGTGGAACAGGCTGATGAGCTGCAGGTCCAACACCGGCAAAAGTCGGTTCAGTCTCTCTCGCATCGACAGTCGCCCAGCCCTGAATTGGTGCCAAATTGCTCGACAATTTGCTCCAGCGGGGATCGCATGCGCCAAATTGATTAAAGTAATATGGGAGCTTTTGGCCGAATCCAGTCAGACCCGGAGTTGCTGAGCGCAGATAAGAGAGGCTGGGCTGAGCTGCAGCTCACCACTCAGAGTGAGGAAGTGGCAGTGCGGACTCACTCTGCTGCTGTTGTCTGCCTGGCAGCGGTGGGGCTCTAATGGCCGGCCGGTGTGGCTGCTGACAATGCGGGGCAGAGGCCAGGGATAATGAAACCGGGTCGGGGCAGGCCGGATTAAAGCCGGCTCGCCGAGCCGCTGCGGTCATTGGCTACCAAAGGCCAGGGAAGAGAATGAGCGGAGAGGAAAATGGGAAGCGGATAAGAGTGTTGTTTGCGCGAGACTGATCCCCAGAACAGATATAGGAAATACTCAAATAGCGACTGCAGCCCGCATGTCCTCCTGGCTCACCGCTACCGGCATTTGAGCTGGGAGCTAAGCTGCTCTGCTCCCATTAGCCCGGGCTGGCAGGTGCTGACAATTCCTGCTCCCAGCCTCGCACTTGCTGGATAGCCGCTCCCAGGAGAGCGCAGAGACAGCCGGAGAGAAGAGCATCGAGAGCCAGCCATAGGCCGATCGCGATGCACTTTTGGTGCCGCCTGCTGCCCGCCCTGCTGGCGGTCGCTGCTGTGTTCGCCACCGAGGAGATTCAGCCGACCAGCGGGTCGGTTCGGCCGAACTACACCAACATCGTGGACCGCATCGTGGAGGCGATCTTCCGCGGCTACAATAAGCACCAGCGGCCGGTGGAGATGCCGCCGAAGCCGGACGGCCAGCCGGCTGAGCCCGCCCAGACGTGTCCGGCTCCAGCAAGCCGGTGCAGCCATCCACGGCCGTGGACGTCAACATGAAGATTCTCAGCATCAACAAGGTGGACGTCATCAACATGGAGTTTACGCTGGACATGTACCTGCGTCAGTTCTGGAAGGACACGCGGCTGCGCTGGGATCATCGCAAAGACTTCAGTTTCTACAACGAGTCCATCGCCATCCCCGCCAAGAAGGAGCACCTGTGGCTTCCAGACCTGTTCTTCCGTAATGGAAAGGAGGGTTACCTGCACAAAATGACTCAGCCTAACTATCTGATCAGAGTTGAGCCCGACGGGCAGATTCTGTATTCGCAGAAGGTGACCATGAAGTTCTCGTGCCAGATGCAGTTGCAGACGTTTCCCATGGACACGCAGACGTGCTTCGTGAACATCGGCAGCTACGGATACACCACGAGGAACCTGCTGTTCAAGTGGAAGCGGGACGGGCTGAAAGACCCGGTGGAGCTGGACGGCTCCATGCAGATTTCCGAGTTCAACACACCCGACTTCGCCATTGTGGAGGACTGCACGCAGGGCAGCGCGACCAGCACAGGGAGCTACGCGTGCCTGAAGGCGATCTTCAAGCTGGAGCGGCAGCTGAGCAGCTACCTGGCTGGCACCTACATCCCCGCCATCCTCATCATTGCCGTCAGCTGGCTCAGCTTCTGGGTCAATATAGAAGCCGTGCCCGCTCGAGTTACGCTGGGCCTGCTCACCCTGTTGGGTATCCTCACCCAGGCATCCACCGTGATGGCCAACCTGCCCAGGTAGGGACTGCAGACTCTCCTAGGCATCTACCTTGATGGCCAATCTGCCCAAGTAGCAGGTGCTGATACAACAGGAGGAGGGGGCTGCAGGTCTCACACAGGTCTGCAGCTCTCACACAGGTAGGAGGGACTGCAGGTCTCACACAGTTCTGCAGGTCTCACACAGTTCTGCAGGTCTCACACAGTTCTGCAGGTCTCACACAGTTGTGCAGGTCTCACTCAGGTCTGCAGGTCTCACACAGGTCTGCAGGTCTCACTCAGGTCTGCAGGTCTCACACAGGTCTGCAGGTCTCACACAGGTCTGCAGGTCTCACTCAGGTCTGCAGGTCTCACACAGTTCTGCAGGTCTCACACAGTT
>NIVC01003884.1:0-20000 GCA_002269645.1 Macrostomum lignano
GATTCAGGGACAGGGCGCGTGCAGGCGCCAGAAGACGGCAAAGTCGCAGCAATGCTAGAGCTAAGGAGGAGAGGACAGGCTGGAATGGAGGGAAAGATAAGGTTAGACATAAGAGAAGCTGGTGCTGAGCCACTGCCGCATCATGTTAGGCAGTTTGAGGAGGCTGGCGGCTTAGAGGATAGAGAAATCAATTATGTGTGAGGGTCCCCCACAAACCAAAAGCCACACGGCATACACACCGCCCATCTATCTATATGCAATAGGCAAGCGATGAACATCTCTTGATACGCTTGGGACGGACTGGGCTTGCTTGCTTCGGTGTAAAGCATCTGGGAGCGATAGAAAAGTTGAGGTGGTTGGTGATGGAAGTCGCGCGGGGATTTTTATCCCAATTCCTCCTCTTATGCGTCTCTCTTTCTGGCTTTCCTGCCCCCCCCCATCTCCCTAAACAGCTACCAGCTATTTCCAGGCGCGGATTCGGTGCAGTTTTGTTATAAAAACCCCCTCCCGCCCCCTGTGCTGGTTTGTGTTTCTTTCATTTCTATCCTCCGTCCGTCTATCCTTCTTCCCTTTACTTCACAATTTTCCGTCTCTTTCTCCTCCTCTTCCCCTTCCCTCCCCCTCCTATCCCGTGGCTTTAGCGGATTTTGCAACTCTCACCCAACTCTCGCCACTGCTCCCCCAGAACTGTCTGGGCTTGACCAAGGACGCCTAGAAACTATATTCTGGCGAGGCAGCTCTCCCCCGTTGCTATAAAAGCTTTATTTTCAAGATGTGATAATTAACGCAAAAGTCAGGCAAGTTTGTAGGCTTTAGGTCTCTTTTTTTAAGCTAAAAAAAAGCCTACATGTTTGAATAAAAAACTGTATTGTATTCTGGTTAATTTTTACTAAAACTTAACAAGCTAGACAGACATAAAAAGTTTATCACACAGAAAAGATTCAGTGACCTTCGACAGGCCGCTGGTCGGTCAAGGATTAATAAACTTTTATATCTGCATTGCAACTTTTTGAAGTCTAGCTAGATAAGCTCGTTCATTCGTAGTTAATCACTCTGAGTCTTGGATGAGCTTCGCAATCATTAGTTATTACTCCGGGTTCTGCTTCTAGGTCTCTTTGGCTTGGCGGCCCCTCCCTTTTTGTGCTTGCTTCTCCGCCACCTTCCTATCCCCATTCCTCTCTCACTGTCTCTCTTCTCTCTTTCTCCATATAGCAAGTCCTGGTACGCCCCAGTCGCATACGCGCACACATGACGGCCAGCACATGCCGTGTTTATATATGGAATTGAGTGGCTAAGCTTGTGCTTTTGGCTACTTTGGAAAGTCTGACCTTGCCTTTTCTTTAACTTCTTTCCTCTTTACTATGCCGTACCGGGCCTAGCCCGATCCTCTGTCTCTCTTCTCTCTCAGCGGTAATATTTTCTCCTATATCCCTGAAATCCCCATGAATTCTTTCCTTACCCCTATACCAGCTCTTGGCCTTCCCCGCTCACTCATCCAGCTGCCTCATTCCTTCACTTGTGTTAGCTATATTTGCGTTTCTAATCTCCGCCGTGTGTTTTTGTCTCCGTTTCACTTGTCCGCTTACCTTTCTGTCCGCTCGTTTAGCCCTATATACTACTGTATATTTTCCGCCAAGCCAATTCAAGGTCTGTCGGAACCAGGGATTACTAAAGTGACGTAAAGTCTCCTGGATTGGAGGCAGATTTATTAAAATGCTTAACTGGAGTTGATACTTTCGTAGCTCCTTGTCAAACTTCGGCTAACGAGAGTTTAAAAGTTATTTAAGAGTTTTGTTAGAACGCTCAATATTTTTGTACACTGAGAAAATTTTTTTTATACTCCCTGCCTGTCTCGTACCTTCTGGTTATGTCTTGGACTCCCTGTCCCTGTCTAGGACTCCCTTTCCCTGTCTAGGACTCCCTGTCCCTGTCTAGGACTCCCTTTCCCTGTCTAGGACTCCCTTTCCCTGTCTAGGACTCCCTTTCCCTGTCTAGGACTCCCTGTCCCTGTCTAGGACTCCCTTTCCCTGTCTAGGACTCCCTGTCCCTGTCTAGGACTCCCTTTCCCGGTCTAGGACTCCCTTTCCCTGTCTAGGACTCCCTTCCCTGTCTAGGACTCCCTTTCCCTGTCTAGGACTCCCTTTCCCGGTCTAGGACTCCCTTTCCCTGTCTAGGACTCCCTTTCCCTGTCTAGGACTCCCTGTCCCTGTCTAGGACTCCCTGTCCCTGTCTAGGACTCCCTGTCCCTGTCTAGGACTCCCTTTCCCGGTCTAGGACTCCCTTTCCCGGTCTAGGACTCCCTTTCCCGGTCTAGGACTCCCTTTCCCGGTCTAGGACTCCCTTTCCCTGTCTAGGACTCCCTTTCCCTGTCTAGGACTCCCTTTCCCTGTCTAGGACTCCCTGTCCCTGTCTAGGACTCCCTGTCCCTGTCTAGTACTCCATTTCCCTGTCTAGGACTCCCAGACCCTGTCTAGGACTCCCAGACCCTGTCTAGGACTCCCTGACCCTGTCTAGGACTCCCTGCCCTTGTCTAGGACTCCGTGTCCCTGTCTAGGACTCCCTGCCCTTGTCTAGGACTCCGTGTCCCTGTCTAGGACTCCCTTTCCCTGTCTAGGACTCCCTGTCCCTGTCTAGTACTCCATTTCCCCGTCTAGGACTCCCAGACCCTGTCTAGGACTCCCTGACCCTGTCTAGGACTCCCTGACCCTGTCTAGCACTCCCTGCCCTTGTCTAGGACTCCGTGTCCCTGTCTAGCACTCCCTGCCCTTGTCTAGGACTCCGTGTCCCTGTCTAGGACTCCCTGCCCTTGTCTAGGCCTCCCTGACCCTGTCTAGGACTCCAAGAAGAGATGTGATCATATAGCTATATAGACATCATATGTTTAATCTAATTTTTGGCTTTCTGTCTCTAGCTATGCGCATAAGACTATACAAAACTCCCTTTTATTACTGTTATTGTTTTGGCAGGCTTATTAACTGCGAGGTGGCGATTTGCAGACTTCTTCTAGAATTTCTTTGATCTTTTGCCGCCCGCCTGCGCCGCCCGCCTGCGCCGCCCGCCTGCGCCGCCCGCCTTCTTTGCCAAACCGTCCTTCCAGTTTGTTCCTTCTTTCCAGTTCTATTTTCTTTTCCGCCCCAGCTAATGCATTATTTTCTGTCTGGTTAGGCAACAGCAAGTTACAGTCAGTAACCAGTTGGTTCGGGTTTTTTGGTCAGTTTTTGGATATTGAAAAAAGCAGACTTTAGAAATGCTTAGTAGTAGTACTGATCAGGAAGCTTATCCTTCTTCGTGAACTTTTATTACCTTTTGTGAGGTTGGACTGTCTAACGCGGCCTTCAGTGCTTCGCTTTTTTGTAATTATTCATATTCGGCTGGACTAAAAACTATCTGACTTTTTATGACTGCTATTTTCAACAGTTCTAGTTGAAAGGCTTGGTGTTTCCTACTTTACAATTATAATTATATTCTCCTTGCCTAGGGTATTCTGCCTCAGAGCAAAAGTTTTTTTGGAACTTAATATTGTTATTAATTGGGTAATTTTGTAGAGGTTAAGTTGAATAAAAAAGTCTTGGTTAACATCTTTGTTAACTATAAAAAGCATAAACCATAATGGCTTAGAAAAACGGTCATTTAAGCTCTGAAATCACGGTCATTCTAGCTCTGAAAACGCGGTCATTTTAGCTCTGAACAGAGGTCATTCTAGCTCTGAAAAAAACTGTCATTTTAAGTCTGAAACAATGATCATTGTAGCTCTGAACAAAGGTCATTCTAGCTCTGAAAACACGGTCATTTTAGCTCTGAAAATACGGTCATTGTAGCTCTGAAAATACGGTCATTCTAGCTCTGAAATCACGGTCATTCTAGCTCTGAAAACACGGTCATTTTAGCTCTGAAAACGCGGTCATTTTAGCTCTGAACAGAGGTCATTCTAGCTCTGAAATCACGGTCATTCTAGCTCTGAAAACACGGTCATTTTAGCTCTGAAAACACGGTCATTTTAGCTCTGAAAACACGGTCATTTTAGCTCTGAACAGAGATCATTCTAGCTCTGAAAACACGGTAATTTTAGCTCTTAAAACACGGTCATTTTAGCTCTGAAAATACGGTCATTCTAGCTCTGAAATCACGGTCATTCTAGCTCTGAAAACACGGTCATTTTAGCTCTGAAAACGCGGTCATTTTAGCTATGAACAGAGGTCATTCTAGCTCTGAAATCACGGTCATTCTAGCTCTGAAAACACGGTCATTTTAGCTCTGAAAACGCGGTCATTTTAGCTCTGAACAGAGATCATTCTAGCTCTGAAAACACGGTAATTTTAGCTCTTAAAACACGGTCATTTTAGCTCTGAAAACACGGTAATTTTAGCTCTTAAAACACGGTCATTTTAGCTCTGAAAACACGGTCATTTTTAGCTCTGAACAGAGATCATTCTAGCTCTGAAAACACGGTCATTTTAGCTCTGAAAACACGGTCATTTTAGCTCTGAAATCACGGTCATTTTAGCTGTATGTGTTTGCATATATTGTATTATTTTGGCAATCAACTAAGGAGCTAAGTTACACTGTTAAGGTGAAGCGAGTGAGATTGAGCTTCTTGTGTGCTTATAGAGTTCTCTATTCAGGCTTACTGACCGCGACTTGAACTGAGAAAGCACTCACATTCACTGCAACCCACTCGCTCACTTGTGCACTCATTGTACATTACATTGTTCGCGTTGTGCTGCATGAGAGTTGGAGAATAATAAAAATAAAAGAAGGAAAAGTGTAAGCACAATTTAGCGAAAAAAATTGTTAGTAGAAAGTAAAAATTGCTTTGTTAAATGGCGTGATATGGACAGGACAGCATCTGGAAATGGGGTGGTCCTCGCTGGTAATAACTGCCTTAGATATTTTACATAAGGGGTCGTGACCATCCACCGAATTTTGAGGAGAGGAGGTCAACTGACCATTGGAATTACGAGTAGACATTTTTGACAACCGTAGCGTACAAAACAACAGGTAACAGTTTCAGTTCTAAATAGCATTTTAATTTAATTAAATATTATTCATACCTAATTGTTTGCTTATATAGTAATTCTAATAGAAAATGTGTAGGCTTTGTGATAATCTGTATTTAATATTTGATAAGATATTATTAACTATTATAATGCAATGACTAATTTGTCGCATACCAGGGGGTTTTTGGGCGCCGAAAATAGCCAAGATTTCTCCTTTCTTCACCTGCCTCTTTAAAAGAGTGGGAAGGGGCCGCGCAGTCACTGGCGGAGGGTAGAGAGAGGGTATGAGAGAAGGCAGAGAGTGCACTGCGAGTGGTGAGCGTTATTGCCGTTAAGGGTTCGCTGAGGTAGGGGGGCGGGTGGGGTTGGCGGGTGTTTTTGCTGCTTGCAGCAGCTCTTTATTTTGCGTGTGCGCGAAACTCGCGTGTTGGTTCCTCTGTTACTCTCTTTCTCTAACCGTATTTTCTGCTGCTTTTGGGCTAAAGCTCTTTAATAGAATCTATTCTAAATTGCTCGACTGTGTTCCTGCTAAGCTGAGGTGGTGTAGGGCGGTCGAATAACGACACTTTTCTTGTGCTAATTTCTCGTTTTTTTTTACTTGCTTCGCGGTTGTCTTGTTCTGTCTGTGTTATTATAAATTTTCTGTAGCCCTTCAATTCAATTGAAATATAACCGCAGAGACTGAGGGATTAGTAGTTCCATTTCAGTTGACAGTATTTGCGATTGCCTCGTCCGGCACATTTTATCCCTCGTCTTTATTATTCTTATTCTATTACTGTTTCTCTGTGTCATTTCTCACTCTACTTCTCAACCACGCTTTCGCACTAATTCCCAATCAACTTCCAAATCTCAGTCTATTTCTCATTCCCACTCCGTCTCTACTTCTCCATCCACTTTCACTCTTACTCTACTTCTCACTCCACTCTCACTTTCATTCTACTTCTCACTCCCACTACTCTACTCACTCCTACTCTACTCACTCCCACTCTACTCACTCCCACTCTACTTCTCACTCCTACCTCACTTCCACTCCGACTACTTCTCAGTTCACTTTCACTCCCACTCTACTTCTCACTTCAATCTCACTTTGACTATGCTGTCAAGATTTTCTCCTTTCTTCACCTGCCTCTTTAAAAGAGTGGGAAGGGCCGCGCAGACACTAGCGGAGGGGAGAGAGAGGGGTTTGGGAGAAGGCAGAGAAGCTCAGCCACTTCTCCCTCCACTCTAGCTCTCACTCTACTCACCCTCCCCCACCCTACTTCTCACTCCGCTCTCACTCACTCTACTCCTTACCCCACCCTGCTCTACTTCTCACCCCACCCTGCTCTACTCCTCACTTTAATTCTCACCCCCATTCCCACTCTACTCACTCCACTCGCACTCTACTTCTCACTGCATTACACTCTACTTCTCACTGCATTACCACCCCTCTAATTTTCAGTTCACTCTCACCCACTCCGTCGCTCTACTTCCGTCGCACTTGTTCTAAATCTGTCTTAATAATCCCGCCCGTTTTTGTCGCATGAATGCAAATAAAATGCCGCTATCCTGCCCCTCTTATCTCTATCGCATCAGCCCTACATATTGGCGTCATAGCCCATAGCTTTAGATTAAAGTTGTTCATTTTTTGTGCTTGTCTCTCCTCCTTATCAAAAATTTTTTAATATGTTGCTGGTTCAGTGTAAAGTTGCCAGGTCAGTTAGGGCAGTATCTGTGAGCCAGGGTAACCTGAAAATGTGCTCACACATTAATTTATACAACAGGAAATAATACTTATAACCATATTTGTCACATGAAACTGTTAGCAATTTGCAGTTCTTTATAAATTTCTCTAAGCTCAGCCACTTTTTATTCAAAACTCGATGCGCACTTCAGCTTAACTAATTCGAGTACATCAAATAGGTGTATCTAGCAAATACGCCAGGTGCAATTCTATATAGTGCGCGTATTGAAACAGAGAGAGAGAGAGAGAGAGAGAGAGAGAGAGAGAGAGAGAGAGTTCGTGTCTAAAAAAGGCTATGGCTAGTTATCTATTCGCACTGACAGTCTGCACTACGGGACCACCCACTTTTCTAGTTTGTAATAAGTAAAGCTGTTTTCTTATAATTTCACACACTTTGCAAGCCCTTATGTGCCAGCTCCAGCTGGTGCTTGTGTTTCACTGTGCGGCCTTCCCCCCCCCCGCATACCGTGCTGAAGCTGTTAAATCTAATTACTAATTCCTATTTTAATCAACTCGTATTTTCGGGTTGCTTTTGCTTCATTACTTTTGTGTTGGCCAGTTGCTGCCTTGCTTCTGCGATCCTTCAGTGCCCGCTGCTGCCCTCCTCCGATCCTTCAGTGCCCGCTGCTGCCCTCCCTCCGATCCTTCAGTGCCCGCTGCTGCCCTCCCTCCGATCCTTCAGTGCCCGCTGCTGCCCTCCCTCCGATCCTTCAGTGCCCGCTGCTGCCCTCCCTCCGATCCTTCAGTGCCCGCTGCTGCCCTCCCTCCGATCCTTCAGTGCCCGCTGCTGCCCTCCCTCCGATCCTTCAGTTCCTCTGCTGCCCTCCCTCCGATCCTTCAGTTCCTCTGCTGCCTTCCCTCCGATCCTTCAGTGCCCGCTGCTGCCCTCCCTCCGATCCTTCAGTGCCCGCTGCTGCCCTCCCTCCGATCCTTCAGTGCCCGCTGCTGCCCTCCCTCCGATCCTTCAGTGCCCGCTGCTGCCCTCCCTCCGATCCTTCAGTTCCTCTGCTGCCCTCCCTCCGATCCTTCAGTTCCTCTGCTGCCTTCCCTCCGATCCTTCAGTGCCCGCTGCTGCCCTCCCTCCGATCCTTCAGTGCCCGCTGCTGCCCTCCCTCCGATCCTTCAGTGCCCGCTGCTGCCCTCCCTCCGATCCTTCAGTGCCCGCTGCTGCCCTCCCTCCGATCCTTCAGTGCCCGCTGCTGCCCTCCCTCCGATCCTTCAGTGCCCGCTGCTGCCCTCCCTCCGATCCTTCAGTGCCCGCTGCTGCCCTCCCTCCGATCCTTCAGTTCCTCTGCTGCCCTCCCTCCGATCCTTCAGTTCCTCTGCTGCCTTCCCTCCGATCCTTCAGTGCCCGCTGCTGCCCTCCCTCCGATCCTTCAGTGCCCGCTGCTGCCCTCCCTCCGATCCTTCAGTGCCCGCTGCTGCCCTCCCTCCGATCCTTCATTTCCTCTGCTGCCCTCCCTCCGATCCTTCAGTGCCCGCTGCTGCCCTCCCTCCGATCCTTCAGTTCCTCTGTTGCCCTCCCTCCGATCCTTCAGTGCCCGCTGCTGCCCTCCCTCCGATCCTTCAGTTCCTCTGTTGCCCTTCCTCCGATCCTTCAGTGCCCGCTGCTGCCCTCCCTCCGATCCTTCAGTTCCTCTGCTGCTGCTGCCCTCCCTCTGAAAAATATTCTTTTCAATCCCAGCTAAATTTTCTTTTTCCATAAAAAACAGCCCATGCTTCTCGGTCCCACAAAATCTGTTTATAACACGCCATTATTGTGTGAGCGCTTTGAAATTTGAGCTGAATAAATCTCCTATCCTTTTTACAACCTGCCTGTCTTGATAATCCGTCTGCGCTCTGCATTTTCACTTTCCACAAAAAACAAAATGCCGCCCTTTGGGTGTCTCAAATTCTTCGAAATCTTTGAAGTTAGATTGACAGATAGACACTCGTGCGGACAGACCAGGTGAGATAAAGTATAATATATATATTTATATAAGTATATCCAGAAAGACAGAGACAGACAGAGACAGACAGACAGACAGACAGACAGACAGACAGACAGACAGACAGACAGACAGACAGACAGACAGACAGACAGATAGACAGACAGACAGACAGACAGACAGACAGACAGACAGACAGACAGACAGACAGACAGACAGACAGACAGACAGACAGACAGACAGACAGACAGACAGACAGACAGACTGACGGACAGACAGACAGACAGACACAGACAGACAGACAGACAGACAGACAGACAGACAGACAGACAGACAGACAGACATACATACATACAGACGGGCAGACAGACAGACAAACGGGCAGACAGACAGACAGACAGACAGACAGACAGACAGACAGACAGACAGACAGACAGACAGACAGACAGACAGACAGACAGACAGACAGACAGGCAGACAGCTAATTTAAACTTGATAGCATTAGATCAGTGCCGGTTCAGTTTTCAGTGAGAGCATTGGTTGGTAGCTAATTGTCTCTCGCCCAGCAGGATTTGTTTGCCAGCTTCCAATTTATTTTTCTGGTGCCCTAATTTTCTTTGTTGCTGGCCTCTTTAATTCCTGTGCACTCGCCTGCGGTTCGTCGCTCGTCACTCCTATGGCCTGGGCTCTTATCCGACACTTCCCCATTACTCTATTTTTCCTCATCTCTTCCTCCATGTCTGTGTCAGATTGGTGACCAACTCTTCTCCATCCTCTCCCCTCTTATGCTTTTTTGCTTCTCCCTCTGTCTGTGCTTCCTCTTTTTCATTGCCACCGCCGTCTTCTCTTCCCAGTTCCCTAATCCCTCGTTCCTTCACCGACCGACCGACACCCCCGTACTGGCTGCTTTCCGCTTTTGCTCTTCCACCTCTGCCCCCCCCCGGCCCGCCCCCAATAGAGCATCTCCCTCTCCTACTCTCTTTAACTAGGAAATGGGGAGAGTAAGGATTGGCCTGACCGATAGAAACACTATGAAAACCGAGTCTGAGGAGTGTTTAGTTGATAGAGAGAAGCTTTGCCCGGGACTACCTCTCCCCATCTGCAGCCCCCCCCCTAACCAACCCCACCCCGGCATGATTGCTTTCTGCTTTCTATACTCCGTCTTCTTCTTGCTTCTCCCCTCCTTTTCCCCGGACTGAGCCGCTTGGGATGGAGGTGAAGGGGCAGATGATAGGGATTTGTGGCGGCTTGGCTGGGGCCATTCAGAGGCAACCGTTGGCTAAAAAAAACTTGCGAGCGAAGCAGAGGGAGAGGGTGAGAGCGAGTTGAGGTTAGGGTTGGATGTGAGGAGGAGATCTTTTCTCCTCCCGAGCCCGTGTTCCTCGCCTCCCTCTGGCTGGCCAAGCATCTCCCTGTCTGGGGCTTCACCCATAGTATTATTGATCGGTGCTATGATTTCTTTCTATTCTCTTTCTCTCCTCACTGGAGCCCCCACTTTTTTGGCTCTCTATCCCTCCGCGGCGCCGAGAGAGGGGTGGACAGGGGTGGCATTGGGAGATCGCAAATTCCCTTATTATGCTGCTTATTTTATTCAGAATAGTTCCGGCGCTTGGCAGAGAGAGACGGGGGTGCGGGAGGGGAGGCGAGGGTCGCGGCGTCGCTCCACTGGTTGGGCTCACTCTGGCAGCAGACACTCGCACCGTTTCGATAGTTGGGTTGGGGGGGGAGTGATTGGTGTGGCTGTGCTGGTTAGCCATGCATTATCCCCATGCGTGCGTGTTTCTTCCCTGCCCTTCTCACTCACTCTCAACTAAGCCCATTTTGCCGCCAGCCAACCTCTCAAATAACTCGATAGTTACTTATTAGTGGCCTGCCGCATTCGGTCTCCAGTGTTGACTGACAGACTGACAGGCTGGCACTAAGATAGTGACATAAGACACCAAGACACACAGACATAGATAGATAGATAGATAGATAGATAGATATATAGATAGATAGATAGATAGATAGATAGATAGATAGATAGATAGATAGATAGATAGATAGATAGATAGGTAGATAGGTAGATAGATAGATAGATAGATAGATAGATAGATAGATAGATAGATAGATAGATAGATAGATAGATAGATAGATAGATAGATAGATAGATAGGTAGATAGGTAGATAGATAGATAGATAGATAGATAGATAGATAGATAGATAGATAGATAGATAGATAGATAGATAGATAGATAGATAGGTAGATATATATATATATATATAGATAGATAGATAGATAGATAGATAGATAGATAGATAGATAGATAGATAGATAGATAGGTAGATATAGATAGGTAGGTAGATAGGTAGATGTGTAGATAGACTACAGACTGACTGATTGATAGGCAGACACTAGGGCAGACTGTCATACGGGTACTCACTCCCAGCGGATCCATAAAATGGGGTGTTTGAAAAATCGATTTTTTAAACTACTTTCGATTTCTCACGTTTTCTCTTGGGAAGCAAAATTTCTACTTTTATTTTTAATGATTTTCACTTTCAGTATTCTTGCACTAGAACAGTTTTTGAGTAGCAAACTGGGCTTTGAAATCCTCTCTCCAAGGCTAAACAAAATATTTTAAGTAAAATCAATTTGCTCAAGTCTCTGTTCTGAAACTGTTTGTTTAGGCTATAAGTAATTGTTTTGTGGCCGCCTCGCGGCTGACTCTTTACAACCTTTTGAGCTAGCCACTCGGAGATCAGGTTAATAGTGTGTAAAAATGTGTAAAAAACGGCAATTCGACAGACCAAGAACTAGGTTTCACATTAGAATTCCGATAAGTAAGTTAGTGATGCTTGAGTAGATTAGCAATCCATACTATTCCTTATAGTGTTTTAATGGATTAGCAATCCATACTATTCCTTTGGTGTTTTGACTAGATTAGCAATCCATACTATTCCTTTGGTGTTTTGACTAGATTAGCAATCCATACTATTCATTATAGTGTTTTGATTAGATTAGCAATCCATACAATTCATTATAGTGTTTTGACTAGCTTAGCAATCCATACTATTCATTATAGTGTTTTGACTAGATTAGCAATTCATACTATTCATTATAGTGTTTTGACTAGATTAGCAATCCATACAATTCATTATAGTGTTTTGACTAGATTAGCAATCCATACTATTCATTATAGTGTTTTGACTAGATTAGCAATCCATACAATTCATTATAGTGTTTTGACTAGATTAGCAATCCATACTATTCATTATAGTGTTTTGACTAGATTAGCAATTCATACTATTCATTATAGTGTTTTGACTAGATTAGCAATCCATACTATTCATTATAGTGTTTTGACTAGATTAGCAATCCATACTATTCATTATAGTGTTTTGATTAGATTAGCAATCCATACTATTCATTATAGTGTTTTGACTAGATTAGCAATTCATACTATTCATTATAGTGTTTTGACTAGATTAGCAATTCATACTATTCATTATAGTGTTTTGACTAGATTAGCAATTCATACTATTCATTATAGTGTTTTGACTAGATTAGCAATCCATACAATTCATTATAGTGTTTTGACTAGATTAGCAATCCATACTATTCATTATAGTGTTTTGATTAGATTAGCAATCCATACTATTCATTATAGTGTTTTGACTAGATTAGCAATTCATACAATTCATTATAGTGTTTTGACTAGATTAGCAATCCATACTATTCATTATAGTGTTTTGACTAGATTAGCAATTCATACAATTCATTATAGTGTTTTGACTAGATTATCAATCCATACTATTCATTATAGTGTTTTGACTAGATTAGCAATTCATACAATTCATTATAGTGTTTTGACTAGATTAGCAATTCATACTATTCATTATAGTGTTTTGACTAGATTAGCAATCCATACTATTCATTATAGTGTTTTGACTAGATTAGCAATCCATACTATTCATTATAGTGTTTTGACTAGATTAGCAATTCATACAATTCATTATAGTGTTTTGACTAGATTAGCAATCCATACAATTCATTATAGTGTTTTGACTAGCTTAGCAATCCATACTATTCATTATAGTGTTTTGACTAGATTAGCAATTCATACTATTCATTATAGTGTTTTGACTAGCTTAGCAATCCATACTATTCATTATAGTGTTTTGACTAGATTAGCAATTCATACTATTCATTATAGTGTTTTGACTAGATTAGCAATTCATACTATTCATTATAGTGTTTTGACTAGATTAGCAATTCATACTATTCCTTATAGTGTTTTGACTAGATTAGCAATCCATACTATTCATTATAGTGTTTTGACTAGATTAGCAATTCATACTATTCATTATAGTGTTTTGACTAGATTAGCAATTCATACTATTCCTTATAGTGTTTTGACTAGATTAGCAATTCATACTATTCATTATAGTGTTTTGACTAGATTAGCAATCCATACAATTCATTATAGTGTTTTGATTAGATTAGCAATTCATACTATTCATTATAGTGTTTTGATTAGATTAGCAATTCATACTATTCATTATAGTGTTTTGACTAGATTAGCAATCCATACTATTCATTATAGTGTTTTGACTAGATTAGCAATCCATACTATTCATTATAGTGTTTTGACTAGATTAGCAATCCATACTATTCATTATAGTGTTTTGACTAGATTAGCAATCCATACAATTCATTATAGTGTTTTGACTAGATTAGCAATCCATCCTAAGTTTTATCCAGTCAGCCTCGCCTTTTCCAAGTGCAGCAGCCTTATTGGCGCATCCAAATTTTGTTTTAATTTAATGATTTGAGCCCCCGCAGGCGCATTCGTTGCGCCATTAATAAGGAGATATTTTTTCTGCATCCTGTAGTCTGCAACATCTTCTTAAATTGAAAGAAGATTTGTTTCAACAGCGACAGCAGACATGGATAATGGCGGACCGCTATCGAACGGGCCAATGTCCAATGGTCCGCTGTCAAACGGTCCCCTGTCCAACATGTCCGCCCAGCACTCGGACAGCGGATCCAGTCGGTCGACTGTTCGCAAACTTGAAGACTGGCAGTTGCCAAGCGTGCTGTATTTTCTAGTTTATCATAAGCGCAGATTTCGATTCGCCAAGGTCAGACTGACGGATCTGGAACGGGTGCTGGACAGCGCCGATACCAGTGCCGTTCGCGACATCCTGGCTAGAATGCTTCGCGTCATGCGCAGCGGCGATCCCAACGTTACCATGGCCAATGCGGAGCGCCAGCTGGCTCTGTACTTCCAGGAGAAGCGGCCGCATATTGCGAAACTGTTGGGCGCTAATAAGCTGGACGATCTCAGCTTTGAGTCTAAGGCTCGGCTGCTTAAGAAGGTAATTAGCGCGTTTGAAATGCGGCTTGTTTGACTTTCTACTGGTAGTTTGGTGGATTTATTAATAGATTAAACGATTGATAAATTGATAGATTAGTAGAGTGATAGATTGATAGATTAGTAGATAGATTGATAGATTAGTAGATTGGTTGGTAGATTGATAGATTCGTAGATCGATAGATTAGTAGATCGATAGATTGGTAGATTGACAGATTGGTAGATTAGTAGGTTGATAGGTTGATCGATGGAAAGATTGGTAGATTGATAGATTGGTAAACTAATAGATTGGGAGATTGATAGAATAATAAATCGGTAGATTGACAGATTGGTAGATTGATAGATAGGTAGATTGGTAGATAGGTAGATAGATAAATTGATAGATTGGCAGACTAAAAAAGTTTTTTGAGTGTCTGTCAAATTGACCAACTAATTAGCTTGTTGGGCTCTCAACTCTTCCAATTCGCTAAGCCAATTCAATTCAATTCAATTCAATGTTCCAGGTGATCGACTACCTAAACGATGACGTCATCCCAGGCTGGGAGATGCAGGACATGAAGTACGAGCCGCAACAGTCGGCCCAGGACGACACCGGCCAGGTTGCCATCAACTGCGGCATCGACTCGCGCAATCGGCGACATTTCTACCTGGACGATCACCGACTGTACAGGCAGCGGCTTGGCGAAAGCGGCTCCGGCGGTGTCGGCAGTAGCGGCGTTGGAGGAGGCGGCGCCGGCAGCGTCGGAAACGGCGGCGGAGGCTCCAGCAACGGCAGCTCCGCCGGCGGCCAGTCGAATTCGTCGCACCAGGTGTACGAGATCGTGGTCGGTCCGTGCGCCGAGGAGTGGGAGCGGTTCACCGCCCGCATGACGGCGTCGAAGAACGAGAACGAGCGGGACATGGGCGTGTTCCTGCAGTCCTGCCTGCTCGAGCTGGTCATCGACGAGATGAAGCAGGGCTGCCATCTGCATGGCAACGAAGAGCTGCATCCGGTTCGGTTGATCCGAATGGAGCGCCTGCACTGCAGGGAGCTGCGATTGGCTAGGAAGGAGCCTGTGCCGGCCGATGAAGAAGAGGAAGCTGGACGAGCAACTCCGCCGATTCAGCAGCCTGGTAGCGGAGGCTGCGGCTCGAATCCTGGCTCGAATTGCAGCGCATCTGCTGCTGCTGCTGCTTCTGCGCAAACTCAGCAACAGCAGCAGTTCCCGGTGAATACCGCTGCAGCTCCTATTGAGACCAGCCCGGCCGGCTATCGACAGGTGGCCTCGCGAGATCCCAGGGTGAGCATTTGTACCCTTTCTAATGGGCAGCATTGTTGTTACTTTATTGGGAGAATGGGATAACGTTATCTTCTAGGCTGAGATTTCCTGATCTCATGGGCTGAGATTTCCTGATCTCATGGGCTGAGATTTCCTGATCTCATGGGCTGAGATTTCCTGATCTCATGGGCTGAGATTTCGTGATCTCATGGGCTGAGACTTCCTGAATCCTGATCTCATGGGCTGAAGTTTCCTGATCTCATGGGCTGAGATTTCGTGATCTCATGGGCTGAGACTGCCTGGTCTCATGGGTTGAGATTTCCTGATCTCATGGGTTGAAATTTCTGATTTTCATAATTAGAAATTTTATACTCATATAGGTTGAGATTTCGTAGCCTCGCGTGGCCAGAGATTTTTTGTCACCTAATTGCCCATTTTTAATATTTTCGTCGCAATGTTTCTTGCTTTGTATTATCCAATTCTTTTAATAATATCGTACGACTCTACTGTGAGTAGTAGATAAATTTACTTTCGCAAACAGTTTTCTTTCATTACGAATTTCTTTCAGCAGCAGCAGCAGATTACGCAGCCTCCGTACGCACCGCAAACAGCAACTGACTTTGTTGCACCAGCTGACCGCCAGCAGATGCAGCTGCCGCAGCAGCAGCAGTTTGTTGCTAATTCCCCTGCTTCCAGTTATTGCCCGCCCGAGTCTATGGTATGGCTGCTATTCTAATAATTCCAGCCACCCGCTGTTCTAATCATTCCTGTCTTTTTTTATTCCCCACTCCATAAAGATTCCCCTTCATAAAGATTCCCTTGATTCTCCCCTCCATGAGGATTCCCCTTCATAAAGATTCCCCTTGATTCTCCCCTCCATGAGGACTCCCCTTCATAAAGATTCCCCTTGATTCTCCCCTCCATGAGGATTCTCCTTGATTCTCCCCTCCATGAGGATTCCCCTTCATAAAGATTCCCCTTGATTCTCCCCTCCATGAGGATTCCCCTTGATTCTCCCCTCCATGAGGATTCCCCTTGATTCTCCCCTCCATGAGGATTCCCCTTGATTTTCCCCTCCAATGAGCATTCCCCTCCATGAGGTTTCCCCTTGATTCTCCCCTCCAATGAGGATTCCCCTCCATGAAGATTCCCCTTGATTCTCCCTTCCATGAAGATTCCCCTTAATTCTCCCCTCCATGAAGATTCCCCATTGGTTCTCCTCCATGAGGCTTGATTCTCCCCTCAATGAGGATTTCCCTTTAATGCTTCCCTCCCTCTATTCCCTCTATGTTTTCCGTCTTCAGCCCTTCTTTCTGAGAAAAGACACTAAAAATCTTCATAAAAATCCTTGCTTAGCTACTCACATAGTAGTGCGCGCCTGTAGCCGCCGAACTAGCACGAGTCGCACGACTTTCAACAATTTCAGCACTACCTGTCAGCTTCTCCGCCCTGGCAGCAGCAGCCGCAGCAGCCAGCAGTGCCGCCCCAAGCATCCAGGTCCCAGCCTCAGCAATACCCAATACCCAACGGCGGGCCCTGCCCAGCCTACTACTCCGCCAGTCACTATCAGTATCCAGCCAGGCAGCCGCCGCCGGTTCGCGTATTCGCCAGCCAGATGGCCAACGAGTGCAGCAGGCAGTGCGCGGCTAGCGGCCACTCAATGCGACCGGACCAGTGGCATCAGGCTTGGCTAGATAGGCAACAGTTGCCATGGATACAGGATCAGCGGGCTCAGCCTTCGGCTCTTCATCATCATCATCCTCAGCAACAGCAGCAGCAGCCGCCTCCGCCTCCATCATCGCCAGCTGGCGGCATCACGGCTGAGCAGCAGCGCAAACGGGAGGAGAAAATCCAGCGAATAATGCAAATTGGCCAGTCTGCCGGCCTGGCACCGCAGCAGATGCAGCCGCCTCCGCCGCCGCCTTCTCAGCTGCATTCGCATCCTCCTGACAATGTCAGCTTTCCTCAGTATCACCATCAGTATCCGCATGCCGTGATGATGAATCATGCTCGTCTGCCTCCGCAGCAGCAGCCGCCTCCGGTGCCTCCGCCACCTACAGCAGCGATTGCTCAGCCAGCCCCAGGCGGCAAGCGTCAGCATCCCTATGCTCAGCCTACAACCTTGAATACTGCAGCTACTACTTCTAGTAGCACGCCAACGCCTGCCGCCGCTCCTAAGCCGGCTTCTGGAGCCAGCAAGAGACGAAAGAAAGATCAACAGCAGAAGCAGCAACAGCAGCAGCAGCAGCAACAAGATGTGAAGCCGCCGTCAGGCCTGGCACTGGAGCAGTCAGTCGCATCAATCGGGACAAGCAGCTCCAGCAGCTCTGCATCTACCAACATCACCAGCGCCAGCTTGGCCAGTTTAGCCAAGCTGAGCAAAGATGTGCCAGTAATGGGCGTGCCATTCCAGTCTATTGGTATGACTAATAATAATCATCTTCATCAAAATCATCAATATAGTCCTCAGCAGCAGTCTCAGCCTCAGCATCAGCCTTCGCCACAAAATCAACAACAACAACAGCCACAACAACCAATGGTTGTTAACAATACGTTTGTCAATGCCCAGTTAAATGTTCAACAATTGAATTATCAATCTGTTAACGGAGTTGGAGCGCAAGCGCACATGCAGGTTGGTTACGCTTTGGGGTGATTTATTGGCTTTATAAGTGTCAGATCATTGCAGGGAATATCTTAGAAGAGTGTACTTTACTAAGATGCATGCAAGGAGGGTCCAGGTTATAAAAAATCCATCTTGTTGTACTTAGATAGTCAATTGGAAGTTCACTTTAGAAGAAACTATCGCCTTTGCGAGTAGCCTTTTAGATTCTTAGATAATCGCCTTAAAGAATCGGCCTTTAGATTCTTAGATAATCGCCTTAAAGAATCGGCCTTTAGATTCTTAGATAATCGCCTTTGAGAATCTCCCTTTAGATTCTTAGATAATCGCCTTTGAGAATCTCTCTTTGGATTCTTAGATAATCGCCTTTGAGAATCTCCCTTTAGATTCTTAGATAATCGCCTTTGAGAATCTCTCTTTGGATTCTTAGATAATCGCCTTTGAGAATCTCCCTTTAGATTCTTAGATAATCGCCTTTGAGAATCTCTCTTTGGATTCTTAGATAATCGCCTTTGAGAATCTCCCTTTAGATTCTTAGATAATCGCCTTTGAGAATCTCTCTTTGGATTCTTAGATAATCGCCTTTGAGAATCTCCCTTTAGATTCTTAGATAATCGCCTTTGAGAATCTCTCTTTGGATTCTTAGATAATCGCCTTTGAGAATCTCCCTTTAGATTCTTAGATAATCGCCTTTGAGAATCTCTCTTTGGATTCTTAGATAATCGCCTTTAAGAATCGGCCTTTAGATTCTTAGATAATCGCCTTTGAGAATCTCCCTTTAGATTCTTAGATAATCGCCTTTGAGAATCGGCCTTTAGATTCTTAGATAATCGCCTTTGAGAATCTCCCCTTTAGATTCCTAGATAATCGCCGTTGAGAAGCGCGGGTAATCTCATTGATCTCAATTTTCCTTTGCACCCTGCCGCAGGTGCAGCAGGCAATGTCCTATCCAACAGTTCCGATGAGCAACCAGCCGCAGCAGCAGGAGCCGCCGCAGCAGCAGCAGCAGCAGCCTCAGACCAGCGCAGGTGTGCAAATCTCAGCTAAAAGCGCCAATACAATTCAGTACAGACCCAGCGGTAACCAGCAGACTCCGCAGCAGCAGCAGCAACAACAGCAGCAAAAGCAGCAACAGCAGCAGCCAGGTGTTGCTGCAGCCTCAGTAGCAGCCGCAGCGGCCGCATCGGCAGCAGCAGCAGCTTCATCAACCGCAAAATCTGCTCAACAGCAGCAGAAACAGCAGCCTCAGCATCCGCAACAGCAAGTGCTGCATCAGTACACCGAGTACACGGGTCAGTATCTGGAATCTGGCTACCCCAACCAGCCGCATCACGTGATGATGCAGCAGCACCAGTATCATCATCATCAGCATCAGCAGCAGCACTTGGCGCCAGATTCTTCTTATAGCCATCAATACCAGAGACAGATGTACTCAACCTCCTACGCCTCTGGTGGCTATCAGCAGCAGTTCTACCAGCCTCATCAGCAGCATCATCAGATGGCGATGCAGCAGAATTATTCTCAACAGGCTGGGCCGCCGCAAACGCCTCAATATTTTTGAGATTCTCGACTATTAGATCGGCTTTTTTAAATCTGCGCTTTATTTACATACTACTGGCGTGTACAAATTTGTGAGTAGTATGTATTATACAAAAGCTATAATGCATATTTTTTCTTCCTATTACAAGTATTTGTTTGGCCTTTCTTGTATTCATATAAAGATTGTGCTCAGAAACTGATTCACGACAATGTTCGCTGCCGCTTCCCTCCCTTCTGTTTGGCCAGATGGACAGGCCAGACCTGTCCTTCGTTTATCCGTCTGTGGAATTTTTATTCTGCGTATTTTTTTTTAACTAGCTGCGATTTTTATGAAAATTTGGCTTGCAGCTTCTTATGTATAGTAGCTATTGGTGGGGATGCCATGGATCTCTTGGGCTCCGCTGGTGATCCTGATGACCTTCTTGCTGCCATTTCTGTCTGCCTGTCTGTCTGCCTGCCTGCCTGTCTGTCTGTCTGTCTGTCTGTCTGTCTGTCTGTCTGTCTGTCTGTCTGTCTGTCTGTCTGTCTGTCTGTCTGTCTGTCTGTCTGTCTATCTGTCTCTCTGTCTGTCTGTCTG